>JAPVRG010272427.1:9310-25862 GCA_029783565.1 Rhagoletis cerasi
ATCTACCCTAAAACCGGCAAGTACATTTTAAAAACAATATTGCATTTTGGCGATTTCTCTCAAAAGTGATTTCATGTTGCCATATTTAAAAATTCTTTTAGTGCTGTGATACATTTTTTTAATAAAATCTTTGTTAGAAACCAGCAATCATTATTGTTCTGGTTATAAATTAAAGTTTTTATAATAATAATAAAAGTTAAACTCGATCTACGTTCGGAGAGTTATCGGCAGTAAAATTATCTTTAAAAAAGTGAACAGCTGAAGAAGATAGTCATGAAAATTCGTATGGTAGTCAAAGAAGTAAGAAATACAAATTTTCATAATCCACTGTTGCCAATTTTCAATTGCCTCTTTTTTACTCTCATACAACGTCCATTTCTAAAAACTAGCTCATATGCATTGTTGCCAATTTTCAGCGCCACAAGTTTTTTGCAATTTTCAACAATTCCCTACTTCATCTTTGTTTGATTTGCAATACCAGCTACGTACTTTTCCCCCTCTTTCAGCGTCGTCGAAATTTTTCAACAATTCCACAGTGGAAATGGTAGCACCGGTGGTAGCTCTGGACTCTCAGTACTACGCACATTCCGCTTGCTGCGCATACTCAAACTCGTGCGTTTTATGCCCAATCTACGTAGGCAACTATTCGTTATGTTGCGCACCATGGACAATGTGGCTGTGTTCTTTTCGCTACTTGTGCTCTTCATATTCATATTCAGGTAAGATTTTGTTTCGAATTTAAATCGAAGTACGTATAATTGCGTTAACTTATTTTTAAGTAAATGGTATTTATAAGTATTAAAAGTACTCGTATTTAAAAAAAAATTTAAAAACTAAAGTACGTATATTTATATAAATAAAATATAAAAAAGTCAAAGCTTTTAGAAGTTGAAAAAAGTTAGGCGGCTTTAGAAGAAAGAAAATTTTTAAAAGGTATTCGTATGTGAGCTAACACTGCTTACTAATACACTAAAAATACGCACACTAACTCAAGTTTTTAAATAAAATACTATATTATACGGTAAATACTTTAAATCATACAGTTCAGTATATTTTCTTTGTACAAATTTCATCAAAATAGTAGTGAGGGATTTTTTCCTACAAATTCGAAAAAATTATCAGAAATAAACAAGCACTCATAGAGTTAAAAAAACAACGTTTTCGACCAATCAACTACCCAAACTCGCCCTACTATAACAAATAAAGTATAACTTTCTATAATTTAATTTTTCTACTCCTACTCCCGAAATGAAAATATTTACACGCTCCTATTTTACTTGCCTAGTAAAGTATTAGCTCTCTCTCTCGCTATCTAAATATTTCCAATAAGTCTTGCTAGCATTCGTTACTATCCTATTTTACCCATTTTTCTTGATAAAGCTCCAAATGCCTTTTCTTTTCTAAGTTTCAGCAGCAGCCATTCTGTAGCACTAGTTCTCTTAAAAATGTCCTCACTTTTGCATTTTTTCTTCGTAAAGCTTTAACACTCTCGCCCTCTTTTCAAACTATTTAACAGAAACTGCTAATATTTTTCCAACACATACATCTACCATTCATCACTTTAAAATTTAGCAATAGAGGTTTTATTTTAATTTACATACATATATCAGAAATATTAAAATTAAACCAGTTAAAGAGTAAAAATATATTTATGAAATTAGTAATTAAGCTCAGAATTATTTAGAGACATTCGAAAATAGTTAGTGAATCTACAGTAGTTTATCATACAATAAATAATTTATTTAGAAAGCATCAAAAAGTATCCATAGACACACGAATCATTAAGGATAGACATCTATATTTTCACTAAAATGCATTAATACATTCGAAACACAAAGCAGTCATACATACATATGTACCATTTTAAATTACCGCCAGCTATATCTCTTGAGGTATACACAAATGCTATTGGGGAAGCACATCTGTTAAAGTAAGATTTGCAATACTGCTATGTTGCCAAATTTCTTGGACGTAATACCACTTTTTTCAAATGCGCCGTTGGATCACTTCAACTGAGGAACTCTGCTTCGCTAAAACGCCAACTAAGTGTGAAATCAATTTAAAAGCGCATACAAAAAGGATTTTCTTCAGAAGCACTGTTGCCCATTTGCACGCAGGGATCACTTAAAAAATTACTAAATTACTGCAAAAGGCTTAATTTGAGGCCATATTTTTAATTTATTTAAAATGTCAACCATTATTTTTATTTTTTATAAACACCATTGCCTATTTTCATAAATATCCTTTTTAGTTTCAGTGGCTGTTGCCAAGTTTCTTCGTTGAATTTCTTATACATTCTAAAACGAATAATACAATAACAACCACCATCTCAACTGAACCCAAACTTAGCGTATTGCTGAACATTTAATGAACAATGTTGCCAGTTTTCATATATGCTTTCTAATTATTAGTGGTTAAACACATTGGTGAAAGTTTCTTAGTAGTAGTTTTTGGTTGAAAACCGAAAATTTTCTAACCAACGTTGTCAGTGTTGTCATTGCAGCGTTGTTTATTTTTAATAGGAAAGACCAGAAACAAGATTTCTAGTTGAATTTTTATTTAGTTCCGCAGCATTGATCACATTTGTTTACCCTCGAATTTCTCTGACTTTATAGGAAATCTTATATTTCCCTAGACCATTAGTTTAACCAACTTCTAAATTAATCTCTGAAGTCAACAATTAAGTAGCAAAAATAAATTTTTTGTCCAGTGCTGTGTTGCCAATTTTCACTAAAATACTGAATTGAGTTCCCCAGGTCATGTTAAGGTATCAAAAAATGATAAGCAGCTTAAGCAGCTTTCTGAAAGAAAAAAATGCTACGTTGCCATTCTTCAGTAGACAAAAAAATTTCCAAATTTAAATTTTTCCAGTGCTGTGTTGCCAATTTTCAATAAAATACTTTCACTTCAATGAACTTCAATTGAGTTAAACAGGTCACTTTAAGGTCTCAAACAATGATAAGCAGCTTAAGCAAATTTGTGGAAAAAAAATTGCTACGTTGCCAATTTTCAGTAGACAAAAAAATGAAGCAGTAACAAGAAACTTTAACTTTCGATAAAATTTAGTAGATCAAAACTAAAGCGAAGTTAATAGCGCGATACTGTTGGATATACATCTTTAGTTATAGTTATTTCTAGAAAAATTGCGATGCTGCCAATTTTCAGCAAAACCAAAATCCAGTTTTAATTACAAGTAACTACTACTCTCTCTCAAATAACAAGAATTCGTAGTTATATTTTGATAGATTAAGCGATTTCATTGAAAATATGAATTTTTCGCAAAATAGGTTAAAAATTTAATAATTTTTTAATTTACAAAAGGAAGTTAATTAAGATTTTTAATTTTTAAGTAACTTAACAAGCTCTCCAGTGGTGTGCTGCGTCACCAGAAGTCATCACTATACCCCGGTTTTTTTAGCAGCCCTAAAAATATTTCTGCTCCAAATTTTTTTTTATTTTTCATTTGAAACCAAAATCGCTTCTAAAAACACAAACATATCTTTGTTCCAAAATTTTTTTTCACAAGAAACCCCTGAAATTTTAGTTTGAAAATTTTGATATCAAGAAATTCCTCCTATTCAGTGTAGAAAATCATTGCTCTCACAAAAAAAATATTTTTTTTTTTCAAAAAATTTATTCCAACAAGTATAAAAATTTTCGCGCCAACATTTTTTACATTTAAGAAAAAAAATTGTTCTGAAACAGATTTTGGTACCAAATTTTTTCATATGAAAACTAAAATTTTAGATCTGTTTTTGAGATGTAGAGATACACCCAAATTCATAAAAAGTAAAGAAGCCTTTCACTGCTTTATAAATCGAAAATTTTTATGGAAATGTCACTTTACAGAGCTCTTTAAATCTATTTTATTTTTTATGAATAAGATAAATAGTTTCCATCTAAAAAGCAATATTACTTCTAGCAAAAGTTGCCAAAAATTTTAGTTGTAAGACTAAATATTAATACATGTTTCAGAACAAAGAAACCGCTTATTTTAATTTAAAAAAATTACAAATAAAAACCTCTTTTCATTTTCAAACAAATTTACATTCACACTCTAAAAAAATTTTAATTTTTTAATTCTTCGCTTTCATGCTGAACTTTATTGAAAAGCTCACATCTTCAATCAAACAAAAAACATCATTAAAAATTTTAGCGTGAGAACTTTTTCCACTTTTTTGGAGCCAAAATTGTCATTAAACGTTATAGAAAAAATAAAACTTTTGCTTCAATATTTTGTTTCTTTTACATCCTCTTAAAATAACTGTTTAATTCATATTGCAAAAAAAAAGTATTTACAAAAAAAAATTTTCTTAATTCTTTAATTCTCAAGAAAAATCACAAGAAATATGTTTAATTATTTTTGCTGCAAATTTTCTTGAACAAATAAATATTTGACCATTTTTTTTTGAGAGCTGCATACTGATTTAATAAATTTTGATAGAAGAAAATTTCTTTTCCATTTCTTGTTCGTCATTTTATATGAATTTTTCCGTTTTTTTGAGAGCTGCAGACAGGATTTTAGTTTGAAAATTTTCCATTTTCCACATTCAGTAAATCGCTACACTTCCCTTAAAAAATTTATTTTGACTTCATAGTTTCATATCCATTAGAGAAAAAAAAAATAAAAAACATAAATTAAAATTTTCGCAAAACATTTTATTCTAAAAATCTCTGATTTTCATGCTAATCTTGAGCTCTTTTCTTTCCTATACGCAGTAGTTAGTGAAAATTTCCAATCTAATTTAAATTTTTGAAACCATTAATTTATGTTTTGCTTTATCAACACTTGTTTCTCTTTTAATTTAACATTTTTTTCATCAATTTGAATTTTTTAAATTTTTTGATAATTTTTTTCCTTTAAAGAATATTACATTTAAAACCCCGGTTTTCAACTGAAGAGCTTAAACTCCAAATACACCATTCTCTCACTTTTCATTCCACGAGTGCTCGTACATTTCGCTCGCAGCTTTACAAAAATTCTGTTCGCTCACACTCTCTACAAGCGCTATCACTTTCTCTCTTTCCATTCAACAAATGCTTCACAGTCAAGGCAATAAAAATTCTTATTCCTCACAAAAACTACACAGACTAAATTTAGTACTACAGCATTTAGTACATTTAAGTGGTAAAAAATTAGTAAACAAAATTTACAAAAATAGCAAAATTTACTTAGTTTGGCAATCGATGTGTGTACTTTAGTCGCAATAGAATTTAGTGTTACTTTTCATTTTCTCACTCCATACAGTCAATCGAAAGCTCAGAAACAATCGGAGAATCAAAAATAAAAAAAATAAAAAAAAAAATTGCAAGTTTCTCCCACATACTCGTATCTCAACTTTTTTTCAGTACAACTATTCATTACTGTCACTTTGGGCATTTAAATACTACAGCTATCTACAAATACTTACATACAATCTATATACCTATTTACATATGTACGTACGTATTAAGTATATAGCATTAATTTGCAGTATATCTTTGCGCCTAATTGTGTAGTTAGACTAAATGAAATTTCTTGAATTTCGCCAGTTAGTTAGTTTCATTGTTGCCTAAAGTAGTTAGTCGAACAAAAATTAAAAAAAAAAAACAGTAAAAAATATTTTTTTTTTTCTATTTGGTATAAATGTTTTGAATTTTTTTTCACAAAATTTGCTTATAAACTACTCATATCAATAAAAAACTCTCACTTACAAAAATTTCACATAAACAAATTTTTGACTAACGTTTAAATTTTCTTGTTAAAATAACTATATAAATATACATCGAAATTCATAGCACAAAAAAACAACCATATCAACAAGGCAACACGCAATCAAATTTTCACATATACATAGAATTCAATGCGCTCTCTCACATGCATATATACATACAGGATACCTTAACATCACACTCACACAATTTTTACACTTACTCACGTACATACATGCACATACATATTCACTATAGCCACTTGTTACTTTTTGTCAACCAAGCAAAATATTTTTTTTACATTTTAACAAAAAAACATTGCTAACTATGTTATCTAATATATTAATAATAAATAAATTATTTTAAAACAGTGAAATAAAATTAAACTTTAGCTTTAAGCTTTCCATACGACTTTCAAAATACCTTAACATTTATTTCCTCAATTATTCTTTCTACAATTCCTAAACTATTTTTTAATTCTCACAGCCGGTTCGCGCCTTAAGTCTTTCGTTTTACCCGCTATTTGCCTTTGCAATGCTTTCAAAGCAGCACTGTTGCCAAATTTCATGTTGTATGTTTTTGAATTCATTCATCTATGAAGGATAAATGTTTTACCTACCAAAAATAGTAAAACTTTTACAAACGACTATCAGGTATTTGAGTTTAGGTGGAGAATATAAAAATCATTTTTACACCATTGCCAAGTTTCACTCTTTGAATAGAAGATTAGTGGCGGCTTGAATATTTAGTTTAGAAACCCACTCTTATTTAGCACAGCTCTGCAGGCCTTAACTAAAACGGGATCATCTGACAAAGTTAGTGGTGAGAAAATGTTAGCAAAGTTAGGTTAGATTGAGATGTCCGTCTGTATCCAGTTACTTTCCGTCCATCCCACATATTCTTCGCTCACTCGATATCTACTCTTACATTAAGGCACAGTTCAACACAATGTTCGCCGAGAATATTTTGGTACTTTGCTAGCACGTCTGGGTTCCCGAATATATCTCGTTCGACGTTCTTCAGTATTTAAGGAGGTGAAGCTGTAGAGACTTGACGGCAGCTATTCAACAGAACTTTACTTGGAAGAAGCTTGTGAAGTGAATTCTACTAACTACTTCGAGCAATCTATAGAAATAGCGCTGGATTCACGGTAACGTTTTATTCGTTGCCTTTTAATAGTTTTTAAGAAACATTTTTTTCAAAACAAATTAACTGAGTGTCTTTCAGATACTCCAAAATATTGCCCAGTCCAAATCTTCGCTATACGTATAGACATGTGAGTGAACTTCCGGCGCGAAGTGCAGCTAACGTGGATTTGACAAACAAGACATGAACGTCAGAACCCACTTGTGGGGACAAACGTCAGATTAGGTCGCGACTTTACGCTTGTAGGTTCAGTGCTCTAATTCATTTGGCACGGCCTCAGATTTCGGCTGGTTGTAGGGAATACTACTGACTGCTGCCTAAGTAATCGGGAAGTAATACCAGCAGAAAAGCCTTTTTCACAAATGAATATTGTCACAGTAGTCGAAACGGCCTTGGCTAGACTAGAGTTGGCTGTGTATCTATATTTTTCTAATGTCTCTCAGACTTGAGTTCAAAGTTAATTTTGATTTTTGGGTAAATGGTCACTTCAACAACAAGTCACAGCAGTATCATGACCACCTTACAGGACCTTAGTGTGTGTTTCATCTGTAGTTTGAATGAAGGTGGTCTTGTCTAACCCAAAACTTGATCTAACGGTTCTGAATGGATGAGTGGCATTGCAATTAGCCTAGAGTGGTCTACTACGAAATGAATTTTTGGACAGACTTCCAGCACTTTAGTAAAAGTAGAATGCATATCATTTGTGTCTAGCAAAGAGGCCGAACTTTGTTCTTTTCAACTTGGCGCTCTGCCCTTAAACCCTGTAAAATATCTCGAAGGTTGGTTCAACTCTACATTTATTTAGAAGTCTTCACTGAGAAGAACTCTGAAACAAACATTGTATATAGCCCGAAGAGCTTCAAATCCAGAAGGGCATGTCTATGCTTGATGTGAATAACTGGTGAAACTTCGCAAAGGATATAGGCATTTTGCGAGGTTTTTGGTCTCAGTTCAAACCAACCACCGGTTGTATATAGCCCGAAGAGCTTCAAATCCAGAAGGGCATGTCTATGCTTGATGTGAATAACTGGTGAAACTTCGCAAAGGATATAGGCATTTTGCGAGGTTTTTGGTCTCAGTTCAAACCAACCACCGGTTTTCCAAAAACATTCAAATACAATTTTTTTGTTGGTGTTGGTTGATTTTTCCGACAGGGTGACAAGATGTTTTACTTTGGAATGAATTTCCGTTTTTCGTTGGAAATGACACTGAAGATGGCACAACGCCGAAACCGGTTTGTCTTCAAACCAAACTTGATAAGGGATGACGGAAATTCGTTCCAAAGTAAATTAAAATTTTCTTAAAAATTAGCAAAAGTGCTGCCGACTGCTTTTTTGCAAAATATTTATTTTCTAATTTCGAGTAAATCCTTCATATCAGTTACTTTAATTTTTCTTCATTTCAAAGATTCACAAATATGGCGGAACTCTTTCTAATTCCGCGTGTCTTGCTTTCTTTAAAAAAAAACTGTTTATATAACTAAATATGTAAAATGTCCACTGCTCATTCTTTTCAAAATGATGAAAAATTCTAAAATTATTCTGTTTTAGTAACTAAAATATATATATTTCGCTTAAGTGCGTCTCGCGCAGGTTGCGTCCTTTATAGGTGCACTTTACCTAAATCCACCATATTTCTGTCGCATATTTATATTAGGTTCATTTTCGAATAAACGCCGTTTAAGTGCATTTAGCTTAACTGCGTCCTGCTTAAGTACACTTTACTTATTTTTAAGACATTTCGATTGAATTTTCTTAACAGCGTTTCGCTTAATTGCGTCTCCCAGCTTTCCTTAATTTCCTCTAAATTACTTATTTGACCAAATTTTTCGATATAACGGAAATGAATATCGATTTTCTAATGAAAATCGTTTAAGTGCATCTTAGTTAAATGCGTTTCACTTAAGCGCACTTCACTTATTTTTACAACACTACCATTGCGTTTTCAAAAATAAGTGTATATCGTTTAATAGCGTTTCACTTAATTGCGTTCAAAATTTGCCGCTTTACAGCGTTTCATTTAAGAGCGTCTCGCTTAGCAGCTTTGTTTTTCGGCGATGTAAATGTCTTTAAGTGCATATCATTTAATTCTGATTCGGGTTTTGGATTACTTCTTTTTCATTGAATATCAAAAACAAAATTTTTTTTTACTTATATCACTTCAGTACATTTCGGTTAATTGAGCCTTGTATAGATGCACTCACGTACCAACATATTTCTTAGGCTTATCTCGCTTAAGTTTCTTGTTTTTCGACGAATATCCAAAAAAAAATCATATTTGAATAAATCTCGTTTAAGTGCAACTCACTGAATTGCTTTCCGTTTAAGCGCACTTCACTTATTTTGAGAATATCTTGATAGTGCATTTCTTGCGACTAACTGCGGAACCACACAACTTAATTCGAGCTTATCTTCAAACTTTTCTAGAGTTAATACTTTCCCTCCCTTATGCTTTGGAAGATTTTCTCCTCTACTTTCACATTCTTAAACCTCATTTAGCTCGCGATCATTTTCTAGCCACCTCTAGTTATATCTCTGCCTCTTTCCATCCCTCATTCACTTGCATACCCAATCTGCCTTATTCTCTGTTTTTCTCGCTCTCCCCCACTCACTTATTTATTTTCACATCCCGCGTATTTTACTCCCCTTTTCCTTCGTTTTCTCTATCTCTCTCTCTCTCTTGCATAATATGTCTCACTTATATCGCTCGAATTTACGCAATTTTGCCGCTATGCTCTGTCTATGCTGTGCTCTTCTCTCGCTCAGCGTTATATGAATTTTTAAAACTCTCTTGCTCTTACTCTTCGTTTCTCTCTCTCTCTCTCTTTCTTTCTATTTCTCTTACTCTCTTTCTCATACAATAACATATGCGCTCTTTAACTACTTCTAATGCGATTTTTATTAACGTAAATTTATAAAAACTATATATTTCTAAATGAGAACCTCTAAAATTACAAAAACAATAAATTAAAAATAAACTATCAATTATTTATTTATATATGTCATACATAATAAACATATCAATACTTTATATACTATATATAAATAAACTTAAATATATATCTCTGAACTCGCCCCCAAATCAACTTATCGATTTAAATATATATATATATATACATATATATGTGATCAATCAAACCAATCGAACATCAATCAATCAATTTAGTATACTCGGCATGAATCTATTCGGATGTCAATTCTGCGAGACCATTAACGATGAAAGGGTATGCGATCGTAAGAATTTCGACAGCCTGCTGTGGGCGCTCGTCACTGTGTTTCAGGTAGAATTGCTATATACAAAAAAAAAATAGCATTATAACTACTCCTATAGTACTAACTACTACTATTATCTACTACTATTATCTACTACTATTACTGCTACTAACATATTTTGATTTTGAACTAACTAATAAAATATTTTTTATGGATTCTTTCGAATACGTATAAATTTTAGTACGAAAAATATTCGTGTTTTTTATAAAATGTTATTTGTTATAAAAAAAATTTTATGAAATCTTAATTGCTGTGTTATTTTGTGTTGTGCCCAAATGTGGAAAGATAAAGAAAGAAAAAATGTTTCCTTTTTTATATTAATTTCTAGTGATTATAGATCTATGAAGGCCGTTGGTTTTATTCAAATTTTAGTTGTTTAATATATATTTTGTTTTTTTTTTAAGTTTTTTAATTTTGCTTTTAAATTATTTATGTAGTACTTTTCTGAACTTCTCACGTTATTCGCCAAAGCCTTTCTTCAATTTTTGTTAACAAAAATAACTGTATATAGAATTTTTATAACTTTTTCAAAAATTTTTTCTAGCTAGAAAACATATTTTTTCCTACCTAATTGGCTGACTAACTTTCTATGTACTTGTTTTATAATTTTTTATTTTTATTTTTATTTTTATTTATTTTTTTTGTGATAATTTTGAGTATTTATTTTTTTTTCCTGATTTTTTTTTTAAATAATTTGCGAATTTCGCTTTAGCTTCACTTCTTTCAATCAGGATTTTATTTGGACAAAATTTTTTTTTTAAGTTTAAAAAAATTAACAAACAGGTTAAATCCAGAAAACAAAAATATAATATTTAATAATTTAGTACGCAACCCCGTGTATGTTAGCATAAGTATGTAGTGCAAGCATTGCTGGAAAAATAACTTCAAGAAAGTAGTTAACATACCATTGACTGTAGAACTTCTTAAGTTCCTCGCAAACTGTTAGCTGATACTATTATAAGATATATGTGAAGTAGTATGCTCCGCATGATTTAGCTGGTTAGCGCGAGAATGTTTTAGGATATACCGTATATGTTTCGTTAGTTTTTAAGCAGAAAAAGGCGAAGAAAGCAGTTAAATTAAACAATTCTGAACTACAACCAACAGGTAAGCCTTTAAGCATTCCGCAATTTTTAAGAGATTCTCTTTTTTCGTATTGGCATCAACTTGCATGATTTTGTTTGTGCATGCTTGCATGCGCTTATGTAAGTATTTGAAGCAGCTGCTCGCTTACATGGTCATTCACTCATTCGTCACTCACGCTTTTAGTCAATTTAGGCTTCAAGTGTAATTTCCACGTAATTTTTGGACATTTTACCCGACAAAAAACGTACTCACTCAAAAGAATTTTCACTCAAATCTCACTCAAATATCACTCAATTATCACTCAAATCTCACTCAGCTCAATACAACTTACACTTACAGCCAATCGACTGTTTGAGAGGAATTTTTTGCGCCCTCACTCGAAATATGAGCGCTTCACTTAGAAATAATTAATCTCACTCAAAGGGAATGTCACCAGAATCGCCTTTTTATACCTGATCTGTATACATAATCACAATAAGCCCAAGCGTGAGTAAGTTCAATGCACAAATACAACTACTGTATGCAAACTACTCCACATTGCTGTTCAGTCAGCTTTATGAGTGTAAATTCTTGCTATTTCTATAAGAATTACACTCAACTCGCAGTAATACTCAAATTGAGGTTTTGACTGAAAACAGACAGCAAATTTACTATTTAAGAGTAATTTTAACTTTACTTATGAACATTTCACTCAATAAAATATGATTTCACTCAAAATTATTTTCACTCAAATCGTCTTTTCATTGCTGATATCAATATTTGCGCTCTAATTAATTGAATTTTGAGTCTTTTGGAATGCATTTAACTGAATCTGACCTCCGTTGGTGGCCAGCCAACCTTTTGAGTGTAATTTTTTCTCTCCCCATTCCGCCATTGCACTCTACCTGCACCAGCAATCAAAGTGAAGTGCTTATTCAAAATAATAAGCCCAAATGATCACGGAAGATATTTTTCCACTCAATTCATGTACATTTTACTCAACAAAAAAACAATCTCACTCAAAGTGGTTTTCACACAAATCGTCTTTTCGTTGATGATCTTAATTTTTTTTTACTCAGCTTACTCGAATTTTGTGTTTTCGCAATTGCACTCAAATCAACTATCCTTCATTGATTTTTTTGCTCTCGCACAAATATAGTGGCTTTTTTTTTAAATATCTTGCCAATTATCTCCTTAACAAAAAATCTTCACTCAATTTATGTGCGTTTCACTTAGCAAAATAATGAATTCAGTTAAAGTGAATCATTTTATTAACTCAACTTGAGCGCATTGAGCTCAGTTTTGTAAAGAATATTCACAAATATCAGCTTCTTTCTCCACTTCTCAGGAGCATTATGTCACTCAATTTGTGGGCAGTTTACTCAACGAAACCATAATTGCACTCAAAGCGAGTTCGACTTAAACTATCTTATGAGCTCTAATCTCTTAATTACATTCAGCTCACTCAAAGAAAAAATATTGTTCGCACAAGCATTCGACTCAAACTGCTTAACTCAAGATTAAATTAAATCCGGTGTGTTAATTTACACTGATTACTATTCAATTCAGCTCAACATACGCTCGATAGTACCTTTTTTACTGGAATTAATTCCATTACGAAACCTTTTTCATCAAACCTCAATTCAGTCTGATTGATCAATTATGTTTTTGAGTGTAATTTTTTGATAAAAAAAATTACTCAATTTCTCAGAGATACACTCTCTACACCTTAATAAATCAGCGTCACACACTCAACAATTAACGCGTGGCGTTTCAGACTCACTCATGCAGTCACTGTTTCACTCAATCATTTGCGCCGCCACACTCTGCTTTGCACTCAGCGCACTCGCACGTTTTTCTGACGTTTTTTTTTATGAAAATGCATGTATATGAATAATTGAAAAAAAAAAGAAATGCTTTGTTTTGTTCGCTTGCTCATTGTAATCATAATACATACATTTTTTACTCATTGCGCTCTCTTACACACCTGCTCATACTCAACATGCCGCTGTACTTAAAACTTTGCTGTATAAATCCAAATGAAACTAAATGCGCTCTACTAAATAACACAATATATATTTTTTAATGGTTTTTATTTTTGTTATTTTGTCTCTCATTGTTGTGTCTGTCACTTTTAAGTCTCCTTCGCTCTCTTTCTGTTACTCTAATGTCATTATAAGCTCTCCAATTGAACTTGCTTAATGAAACCTATTACACAGTTTACTTTAACGCCTAAGTAATATCTTTGAAATCACAAACACCGACCAACGCCACTTCTGCGCTCTCTCTGATTCTCACATTTGCTACCAGTAACTATGCTAGATACTCTACACTCTTTCTTTAATTACTCCTTTTCCTCACCAATCTCGTTTTCCTACCCACACCACTCTTTTCGAGTTGCACGCCCTCGCTAACTCTCTGCACACACAACTACTCTCTACCACACCCTCTTTCTCGCTCTATCGCGTTAACTGATTATTCACTTTTACTCTCTTGCTCAATTTCTTTAACCCGCTATTGACCAGCTTAAAAAAAATTCACTAAAAATATCGGTGTTTGAAAAAAAATTAAAAAGACATCAGCTTACAAAATGTTTGCTGCCCTCCGCTAAATTTTAGTTAATTTTTTTTTTATTTTTATTTGAGAAAGTTTAGGTCACCTCAAAATAATCCATTCTTACATTTGTAAATTAGACGCAAGTAGGGCTATAGTTTTTTGTAAATAAATCGCAATAAAAATTGGAAAAATCTCTCGAATCATAAAAACTAAATTTTCCGCTTTTATTATTATTATTGTTTCGAAAAGCGTTTATTCGTGCAAAAAATATGCAACATAGCTGTAAATTGATACATAATCGTATGAAAATTAAGCAATTACAAAACCAATTGAGACAAGCATACAGAGCTCACAAAAAAAAAAAGAAAACATTGAACACTCACAGCTCAAACAAACACCAGGCATACACACACATCTGCAGATTATATACAGTGGCAGTCAAGAAATTTCGCACAGCCAAAAAGAAAGATATATGCTCTAAATACCCAGCCAAAACTGCGTCCAATTGAGTAAAATTTTTCCCAATTTTTCCTTAAGAAACATACATACGTCCTCAAATCCAAAACTCTAAATTTATGTATGTAGATACAAAATTGTCCAACCGCCCCTCTCCCACGCCAGATTTTTATTATTAATTTTGCAGACTACAGCCTACACAACCCACGCGTTTACAACAAAATAACAGACCTTACCTTTTTTGTAATAAAAATTTAGCGAAAATATGTATACAAAGCAACAAAAAATATATTTTATATAAATACTTATATACTTACTACATACATACATTATATATAAATAGCTATGATTAATTTAAATCTACTTACTTTTACAACTACTTTTATACTCTTACTCGTATAAATATAAACATAAAAAATACATATATACTTATACAAACTTCCAAAAAAAACTTATATATACTATATATCTATATGTATACATATGAATATATATATGCATATACTCGTGTGTGAACCTACAGCATATTGGGCATGTATCTATTTGGCGGTAAGTTTTGTAAATTTGTGGAGGATACTGGAATCGAACGTGAATGTAGGTGTCCCGAAATAATCAGCAAACATCCACAATGTGAATGTGATCGCAAACACTTCAACAACATTTTATGGGCCACTGTTACAGTCTTTCAAGTAAGAACAACACACCAAAATTTCCAACTTACTAAATACTTAAGCAATCAAACTACCCTCTCAAATACTTAATTACATAATTCTTTAATTAAATGAGCAAAAAGCAAACTTTTCTAAGTACCTTACTATCTAAAAACATAGTCTTATATGATTCAATAGCGTTGCCATATCACTGAGTAGTGTTATTTTTAATTATTTGTTATTTCACTTAAATTTTTATAGAGTTTGGAAGAATTAATTTAGTTAATAACTTTTTTCTCTGTAAAAATTTATGATGAAAAATCGGGGTAAAAATTATTTTTAAAATATTTTTTTTTTCTTCAAATTTTTTTTTTATTTTAATAAAGCAAATATTTTTTAATAATTTCTACATATTTTTTCAAATATTTTCTTACTTAAAAATGTAAAACATAAAAATCATGTTTTTGTATGTTTATTAATCTCCACTTTTTAATTAATTACCTACTAGTAAACGAATTTGGAAATATAGGACATCTTTTTATTTTTTAATAAAAAAAATTTTAAATATGTAGGCATTTTCAGATATTTATGTATACACATATATGTACGAGTATAATTTTTTTTTATTTTACTAAATTTAAAAAATTTTAAAAATTATGATATATTGAAACTGCGATATTTTCGGTTTGACAAAATTTTTTGAGTATCGAAATTTTAAGAGTTTATTGATATTATTTATTTAAAAGTTAATTAAACTTTTTTTTATTATTTTATGTGGATAAAAGTTTGTTGAAAATAATAAGCAAAATTTTTTAAATAATTTTCTAATCATATTAAATTTTATAATTTACCTTTTACGGAACTTCCAATGCCAATCATTCTATTTCCTATAAATGATCTCAAACCTGCAATTTTTTTAAATATTTAAAAAGCTGAAATTCATTGAAGCTTTAAAATTCGATCGCAAATAAAAAATGTATAAAAGCAAAATAGGCAGAATGAATTTAAAATTAAACAAGTAATGGTTAAGCAAAAAATAAAACCGACTTCAGTCCCCTGATAAGCAAAAATACTTCAGGTAAAAGTGTCACCGTTTTTGAAATATTGAAATTTTTTTTGAATTAAAAAAAATCGGGTCTTTTCACGTATTTTCTTTAACTGCATGTAAAAAAAATTCTTTTTTATTTAATTTTTTTTAATTTAAAAATACTGAAAAAGTGCAATTTTTTTAAATTCAAAAAAAATTTAAAAATTTCAAAAACGGTGACACTTTTATCTTAAAAATTTCTGCTTATCAGGGGGCTGAGTCGGTTTTATTTTTCAATTCAATCTGCCTATTTTGCTTTTATAAATTTTTTATTTGCGATCGAATTTTAAAGCTCCAATGAATTTCACATTTATAAATATTTCAAAAAATTCAATTCAAAAATTTAAAAAAAAACCCCCCATCTACCTCCTCCTCAAATTAGCAGGTTACTTCTGGGGCACCCTGTATATATATTTCGCTGAATTGATAGCCTCCTCCTTTTTTCCAAGTCGTTTAAAAAATACTAAAATATTCCAAATTTTGAGCTGGAAAATTTTAAATACAAAATTTAAAGTAATGTGGAACGATTTTCCGTCATCTCTTGTCAATTTTGGTTTGGAGACAAACCGGTTTCGGCATTGGGCCATCTTCAGTCTAATTTTTCGAAACGAAAACGGTTTGTCTCCAAA
>JAPVRG010272431.1:3054-16467 GCA_029783565.1 Rhagoletis cerasi
TTATTTTCTTCTTGCTTTTGATATATTCGCAGTGCCGCTAATTATGAAGATATGTTTTTTCGTACATGTGCTACCTTTGATTCAAACTTTCGGAGGCGTTTCAAAAAAAAAATATATATAAAATTATATTTTGGAAACTTCGTGTGCTAACTTCAAAAAGTGTACATTAACAAGCAAATAAGAAAGGAAGTGCTACAAAGTGCCTATTCAATAGTAATAACAATATTTCATTAGAAATCTCTTTGAAAATTCGCCAACTTTTCGAATTGTGTTTGCAAGTGAAACGCAGAAACCGTCATGACATCATTGTGAAATTGAAAGACTTTGTCAAAAATTCTGTTTCCACCAAATAATACAAATACCACAAAAAGAAATAAGTTTTATTGCGGCATGCTTTTCTAGAGAACCCATTCTCTGTGTAACAGAACGAAAAAAGTGTTTGAATGGAAGCAGCGGTCACAGTTGGAGTAATGTGTAAAGTTGCAACTAAAAGAAGTAAAAGAGGCATATGTAAGTTTTACTTAAACTGTTTAAACAATTTTATAGAATGTTTGCCAAACATATTTTAGCAGCCACACTCTAGCACTAGTAGATAGATCCACACTACACTACGAAATAGCTTCTCCCTTCAAAGCATCGTACAGTTTTACAAGTAACGTAACTCTTTTTTTTACCGTTTTATCTGGTAGGCAACCCCACTCAAAAATATTTTCGTTTGTTGTCTTTCATTACCTCTTTCTTTTGACACCCATATTGTAATATCTAATTTATCTCATTAATTTACTTATACTGAAATTTTAAACAGGTGGCAACTATCTAATTTTTTTTCTGGTTTTAACCACCCGGATATTATAAAAACAAACCAAAAAAAATATTCAAATCGGTCAAGCCGTTTTCGAGTCTTAGCGAGACTAACAGACAGCAATTCATTTTTATATATAAGATATCTTCTTTTAAAAATGCGCAAGCTCGAAATTAACTTTAGAGCTATGGTCTGGAGGATTTTTTTTCTTAGAATTTTATGAACAATCCGAATATGCTAGGAACGATGTCGAAAAAAATCACTCCATACAGATTGACCCGCCCTAATGTACATATATCAATGATAAATTTGTATTTTTGTTTGTCAAAACCTTCTCGAATTACGAAAAATCCACATTGTACTTTTTGCCAAAAAATGGGAAGTCTTTTGGGGCTTTCAGGAGGACTACATATTATACTCATGAACTATGGTACCGAAGAAGATGGAGCGACGCATTGTATGGCCTTTGCAAGGATAGGAAGAAAATGGAAACGAATTAAGATTAAACGCTTGCGATGGCTTGGACACATCGCACAAAATGATGATGAATCACTGGTGAAAATATACTTCGATTCTTCCCACGAACACAATGGAAGGACCAAACGAGTCCCTCCATTTTCTATAGAACTCTTCGCTGGTAAGGCGTCTGTTTTCAATTATAAACGCGCCAATGAAACAAAGTTATTGATTCCAACCTTGTGAAGGCAGCAGCTGATTCAAGTATTGTGCAGGTTTCAAAAAATTAAATCAAATAATGGAAGAGGTAAGATTAAATATGTCTGCATAATTTTTGCAAAATGAAATGTAATCGACAGCTGATTGATAAAGTTTACACAATTAAACATATAAAAATATGCGATTGATAAATTTGTATGCTTAGATGAATCTCCTTATTATTCTGAATTCCCAAAAAAATCTTTGCTCTCGAGGTGTATCTGTACTCCTGTAGAGTAGTGTAGAGTACTCCTCCAGGACCTTTTGGACTGGTAGTTTTTTGTGTAGGTATATTCAGAGTGTTACCTAAGCAAACGTTCTGCACATTGCTCTTTTCTTTTCTTATCTTCGCTACATCGAGTATTATGATTTAAAATACATAAGAATAATAACCGCATTCCCAAGTTGGCTCTTCATTTCTAGTACCACAGATTTCAGCACTTTATTTCGATCGTAAAATTGTATATTTATTAAAGTAATTTCACGCATAGAAAACTAAATGACCCTCAACATAAAGTAAAACATGAAGCAATTATAAATATTATACAACCACTTCAAAAGATAATATTTATGTTTATTTGTAGGTATGTATGTATGTACATACAGGGTGTCCCAGAAGTCGACGTCAAGTCGGAAACGGGTGACAGGCCAGGTCATATCATATCAGAAAAAAATAAAAAATTAAGTGCGCCTGGGCCACACTGTCGAAGTGAAACTTATGTCACATATCTAGTTTGTGTCATAATCAATACCTGTAGTTCGTTGGTTTGAAATTGTGAATAAAAAGACAGGCTAGTTAATATAATGTAATATGATTAAGGTTATATTTTAATCCATAACATTGCATATCATACCTAATAATAAACATAATCGATAAAAATATCGATTAATATATCGATAAATATATCGATAACAATACCGATTATTATATAGATAACAATGTCGAAAAATGTATCGATAAATATAAAGACTGCAAAACAGATAACATAATCGATAAATATATCGATAACAATATCGATTATTATATCGATTATTGAGGCGTATTCTTGTTTTCGTACGAATCGAAAATTTGAAATTTTTGTGTAGAAAATGATAGGAAAATTTTACGATTTTCGATTCGTACGAAAACAAGAATACGCCCCATTATATCGACACCAATATCGATAAATATTACGATTAAAAAATCGATAAATTTATCAATAAATATATCGATTACATGCTACCCCTCTCTCGTTTTTTCCTACTCCGAATCTGTCGCGTTTTCGTTTCTCTCCCATATCTCCTTCCGTCCGACTGCCGCACCACGCGCGCCATCCCCTCCCTTTTCCTGTCGCTTTTTCGTTTCATTCGATATTGGAATTACAGCCCAACGAGCGCAAAGAAGTTTCACTTCAAAAATCTGTCTTCTATTTTTAAAATTATATAAATCTACACCCTGTGATGGTTTTTTTAATTCCCGTTACTACAAATTTCTACCTTTTCTCAATTTTATTTTTATTATGTAATTCTGAGTAACGCTGCTGTAAATTGTGGTCTAAAATTTATAGCCAACTGCTCTAGCTTCGAAGAAAATAACAATTTTTGCCCAAAAAAAAATTTGAAATTTAATGCTTCGCCCAATTTTAACTGACTGTGCTGAAAAAAAGTACTACACCAGTTTGGCAAGCAACTTTGAAAGTTGGCGCATTTCACCAGGATTCCGAAATGGTATGACACTTGCTATATTATTTCTTAAATTAACTTTGAAGGTTATTCTAGTTTGAGTGAGACGGCGCGAGACAGAGAGCGACGACGCTTCATCCTGGCCTGCCACCCGTTTCCGGCTGGACGTCGACTTCTGGGACACCCTGTATATGCATACTTATGTACTAGCACTTATGTAGATAGTATCTACTAGATACTAGTATTATAGTACATCTGCACTCGAATTTCAACAACATAACCACAATCTCAGCAATAAATCGACACTTGAAATTGTAATTACGTACGAAAAGTTTTATTATTGAATCGCTGTTACATCGAAGGAGTGTACATACAAACATGCTACACGAGCATTTGAAACAAATGTATATACTTATTATTTAGCCCTTTATCAGCAAAACACTGGTGTACGCACGCACCACACACACACACGCACAGAAAACATGCAACACGCGGTCGTAAAGCAATAAAAAATGCAATCAGTGAACAACAAAAATAACAAAACTAACGACTTATAAAATCAAACGCCACTGCATGAAAAAAAATCATCGGGAATAAGAAGAAGATGATGAAAAAACCAGTCAAAATGCAGTAAAAATTTTTATGATGCACATTATGAGTAATACGCCAATGAGTTGTGGCCAATAGAGGCAATGGAATGATCGCTTGGATGGCGAATATGATGTACCAGTGACTGACTGAACGGACTGCCTGTGGATTGGAGATGGATGAATGTACGAAGCTGTAAACACTTGACGACACAACGCCACAGGCTGTGGTGTTGCAGCTGCAATGTAGCATTTGTTGCAAGTATGATTTAATGAATTTATTTGCATGTAAAAATGCGCATACTAATACCAGTTTTGCGTTGCTGGGCACCCATCATTAGAAGTCATTAAATGCTTTCAGCAGCAATAAATAAAATACAATGCCACCAATGCCACAATCGAAGGACTGATAAACAACACAGCCACATAAGTACATATGTATATTGAAATAATAAAACGAAAGTTATCAACTGACAAACCGGCGGACAGCAAGCAACATTCATCACACAACAGCAACCAACCCGGGCAACAGTTAGCAGCTGGGTATTTGGTAATGGTGATGGAGTGAACATTGAATATAAGCAGCCAGTCTTTTGCACCCTTCCACTAAAGTTCTCATAGCGAATTGTGAAGCTCAAGCGGAGTGTGGTGTGCTGTGGGAAGGGGCACAAACAAAACGCTCAACGCGTCATCAACAAAATCACTAACACCATCATTGACAGCGACATTAACGGCGGCCAGCAATAGCATTGTACCACCAATAGCAACAACAATATTGCCAATAACAATATTATAGCTGCCAATGCGAATCAACGTTTGGCTGCTGGGCTTATCGCATATCACACGAATCGTTGCTGTTGGTGTTGCTGTTGGTGCAAGGAAAATAGGAAAAGCAAGAACAACAATTGTGCTGTCATCACAACAGCACCAGCAAACAATACAAATGTCAATAACTGCGCAACAACAACTTCGACACTTGGAGGTCATTGTTGAGCGAACGACTGTACTTAAATGTAACTATTAAATACTAGCTTTGTTGGTTCGTTCAGTTTGAATACACTGTCAGAAAATTGCCCAGAATTTAAGCAAAGCTTCGTTGGATTAATATTTCATAATTATAAATTAATAGATCACGCCAGATTTACAAAGGTTGAGTATACCTAATTGGATTGAAGAATAAAAACAATTCGCGAGGGAAAATGCGTTTATGTGGTTACTAAAAGAATTAAATTGATCAACTTACAGTTTAGAGAAATATAGGGAACGTAGAGAAAACCGGATAAACACCTTCTGCACCGACTCCGAACGATTTATATATACATTTGGTGGTAAGGCCTGCAAATGAAAACAGCGTAGTCCAGAATCGAACGAACAAAAGAGGAATACAGTATTTTAGAGGTGTACGGATCTGAGAAAGAAGAGCTATTCAAATGCGAGCAAAGCTAAATTTAACATCAAAGTATACACCAAGGTTTAATCTCATAAACCGAATCTAAAATGGTAGAACAGATACTAGGTATAGGATGTACGAATTTGATTTTGAAGTTCAGCAAAACTTATTTGATGACATTTCCTAATGTTCCTATAAGTACAACTTTATCAAGCTCCGCTAGAAGTACCACTGAGTCTTTAAGTTTCTAATCACCGAGTAAATTTTTAAATCATCAGCATACATTAGTTACTTAGCAGTTGAAAAGCAAGCCCCAATATCGTTAACAAACAATAGAAAAAAACAACAGACCAAGTACGCTACTCTCTCGGACAAGCTTGAAGAGGGCACTCACAATGGACAATTTTGCCTCCGAGTGGAATTATTGAATATTCAATATACGCCCTCCTAACCTAACCTAAGTACGCCACTCTGTGGGACACCAGAGTTCGGCACAAATGAGTTGGAGTAAACCCCATCAATTACTACAGAACTTTTTCTGCCACCCAGATATGATTTAATCTACTGCAAAAATACAGAAAGTTTAGCTATTAAAATTGTAGGTGCAATCCTATCTATAGCCATATTCAGGTCCACGAATTTGATCCCAACACTACCCAGGGAGTACCTTAAACTCTTCATAGCACGTACTATTATTGGTCACAACTTGATAGCAAACCAAGTTGGTTTGGCAGTTATTACGATTCGGTACGGAGATTTGATGGCTTTATGAAATACAGTACTCATTACCAAATATCAAAATGAACGTTTTGCGAAATCTATGAGTGGAATTTTTCTACGCTAACTGGATACAAGTAACTGACTTAATATTTGGAGGGAACTTTCAGTAAGGAATCACTCGGGACCGAGTTTCTCTCAGTGATATTAAAATGGATTGTAGACTCATCATCTTGACACATTCCAGCTAACGAAATGTTGCATGGCTTATTGCTTGGCATAATGATGGAAATTAAATTCTGTCATAAAATTGAATGCACACACGCACATACACAAGAAAAGTCGAAGCTTCCCTGCTGGAAATTGAACTACTGCAAAAGCAATTTAATAAGTACTTTCCTATTAACTACAACTAGTTGAAAATCTCAGTTTTTTTTAAAGAAACAACTGATTTTTTTAACAGCGATGCCATAGGAGCAAGTCACTTGTCCGACTCTGCATATGATTTCAACTACTTTCAAATTCATTTGGTTTAAAGAACTTCAAGCCAGTATTTTTGCCTCTGACGGCATTCGAACCCGAACCTTCTGGAAGCCCACAAATAAAATCATGCACCTCTGCACACTCAGACACAGCCAGGCATAAAAGTATGTTTTCAAGTGTTTGGTTTGAATTACAATGAGCAAAGTCAATAGTTCGACTCTGCATATGATTTAAGCCAATTTCAAATGCATTTGGCTTAAATAACTTCAAAAGTAGTTTGTTTCCAACTACTTTCTCAATTAATGGTTCATTGGATAAAAGGAAATATAGGGAACGTAGCATTTGTTTCAAAGTAATTTTTCAATTTCTTGATTTTTTTGAAAAATCTCTTTCTTCCGACAGGGTTGTGCATGCGGAATTCCAACACTTGCAAGCAAATACACGCCGTTCCATCCCTTCATAACAGTTTTTTACATTGGATAATATTAGCCATATTGACTCTACGCATACTTGAAGCCGTCATAAAATACAAAAATACCAAAATAATATAACCTAAACGTAAAAACAACATTTACACTTTAAAAAAAATTAAAAAAAAAAATAAAAGTCCCATATAATTACACTGTACAGCACTCGGCTGGGTATTGGACCAAACCCACTTTTTATAAGAGATTGAGTCATAAGTGGAAAAGTAATTTCGCCGTTTTTCGAAGTCAGCCTCCGAAATCGAGATATGGGCCTTCGAAATTTGAAATTGGCTTTTGGTAAAAAATTATTCTTAATTACAGTAGGTAAGTAACTAAAAAAGTAAAAATATGGGTTTGGTTCGCCTTTTCCTCTCAGTTAATGGTATATAACCTTTTTTGTGCAAACTTATATTACAGGAGCTATGTATAAGGGATCAAAAGTCAGTCAAAAGTCAGATCTTCGAAAAAATTTTTATTTGAAATATTTTTTTTTTATAAAAAAATAGGTATTTTTTCCATAAGTAATATAAGTGTTTCTTCTCACATTTTTATACACGGAGTATACTAATATGCATATCAAAAAAAATCGGTTCGAAAGTTTTTGAAATATCAGGTTTTTAATTTTTCGAAGATCTGACCTTTAACCCCTTATAACACCTGTAATACAAGTTAAGACAAAAAAAGTTATAAACCATTTAAATAAGAGGAAAAGGCGGACCAAACCCATGTTTTTACTTTTTTAGGTAATTACCTACAATAATTAAGAATATTTTTTACCAAAGGCCAATTCGAACTTCGAAGGACTATATCTCGGTTTCGGAGGCTAACTTCGAAAAACGGAGAAATTACTTTTTATTTATGACCCAATACCCCCCATTCACGAAAGTCACAAAAAAAGGTTGTATGTGCATAGTAACGGAATAAATGCCGATTTAATGAAATTTCCTGTTTTTTCTGTAACAAGTCAAAATCTAGAAAACTATGTACATACATGTATGAAATAAAAATTGTTTCTATTGTAATGTATGTAATCAGCATAAGGTCCTGAGTTAAAAAACAATTAAAGCTTTTTTTACCAAAAACCACTGTTGACCAGTGTAATAGATGTATTTCCTTTATAACTAAAATAACGTAAGCAAAATATTTTGCATACCTTCAAATAATTACTCATACCTCTTCGCAAACCTAAAAAAGAAAATCCAGCAGAAACTTCACATTTGACTGCCTTCAATGTGTAGATAGATACGAAAAAAGTTTTGAAAACAGTACACCTATTCCTTATCAGTTTTCACGCTTTTAAAGCTTGAGAAAATTTAATTAAGGTTCATAAAAACCTTTTCATAAGTAGGGAATGCCATTTCTATTTTAATAGTTCTCTTCTACACGTGTACCGGAATTTGAAAGCAACGCAATAAACTCAAGGTCATGACAAAAAATAATTGTTCCCATTCCAAGAATGCAAATAAAATCTATTGTTATGCCGCTTTTTCCAGGGGACATATTTGGGCTTCAAAACATATTTTTTGAGTTATTTATTAAAAAAGTGAGATAATTCGTGATTTTTCGGGGTTCTTCGAGAGCTATTTCGAGATGTTTACGAAACCTTTCGGGATTATTCGTGACCTTCCGTGATTTATACGGAATTTTACGGATTCTCTAGGTTAACTTAGTTGCTCCACACGTAGCTGAGTGGCTAGAGGTGCGTAATTCTACCCGATAGGTCCTAGGTTCGATCTAAAAACTGTTTTCTAACAGTGGTTATCCTTTAGCATGTCATGAAAAGAGCTTCTCATAAAACTATTTTCCGTTCGGATTTTGCGTTAAATTGTACATTTGTGTAATAGATAACATCAAAGGCGCACTCCACAAATTGGAGGCTTTATTTTTATCAAATCTATTGCAAATAAATAGATCTATCCATAGCGTTCGAGAGCGAACTTGTTTCCGTTTTCCAGCCACGGGTGTCGAGCCGAAGGATCTTGCCAATAGAGTTTCATCATTCATACATATGATATATCCAATCCAGCGCATTCGTTGTATTTTTATGCGTCCGACTACTACGGTAACCGTAGTGCATTCGGACAGAGCTATAAAATTTGTGTAGAATACTTCTCGCGTTGTCTTCTCTTCATCCACCGAAAAAAAACCTCTTTTGCTTCTTTCTCTATATCAATATTAATCTAAATACGACAATAGCATCGTGCTTTTTTATAGAGGTGCCGCGACGATTCAGATGGGCTCACGTTTCACGCTTCTCAACATCAAATTCAAAAAGTCGCACGAAAAGTATAGCTAGTCTCTTTGTTTGAAACCCCATTCGGTCTGAACAAATCGATATGATATTTTCCTATTTGGCCCACCTTGTGTTCAACATCCTTTAGCATAGCGAGAACCCCAATTTAAACACGAACTCGTAGAGGCAGTGCCACTAAGCATTGCGAAAACCAGCTCAGTGGTGGACTTGCTAGACTGAAGCCACATTGATAAGGCCAAATCAGAAATCTGATTGTTGATAATGGGGTTCACAGTCTTTCACAGAATATCGTCGATAAGGTCTTATAGGCGATCGCCATTTTTATATATTGGGCATAATGCGCTTAATCGGATTGGGATTTTTATAACCACAATTCCATCGACAACTGGTGCATGTACCCTAACTATCAGGTCTTCACCACCGACATCGGCAGCGTCTTTTTGGGTCTTCTTCGCCGTCAACTATGTTTACGCGCCTTTCTTCGTCTTATTTTTTATTCAAACCCCTCGCGCGTCTTTCTCCGTATATAGTGACGATCTGTGTTGATTACCAAAATTGGTGTTATTTTATTTTTAAAAGTAGTGGTATTACATATGTAATAAATTAACGCCCCTCTATTTAGATCAAGACGAGGTGATAACGGTAATAATGAGGTTTAAAAAAAATAAAAATAAAAGTCTGTGGCACTTCTGAGAAATGTATATTAGACTTTGTTTTTAATTTGTTAATTAAACAACCGCGTATTTAAGTACAAACACAACAAAAAACAAAAATACATATAATCTAAGATTGTTGTAAAGTCTTTCAGAGCCTCGTATTTCGTATATCATTGATAGGTTTTTCGGGTGCAATGTGCATATTTTTCGTTCTCTGTAAATATGCGTTTGTATTGTATATTTTTTAAATGCGAATGCTGAAGGATCGAAGTCCAAATATTTTAAATTAAATTAAAAATATTGAACATTTATTGACATCCTTACTAATCCTTAATGATATTATAAATATAATGATATTGTTTATTTGTTACGCCTTCACGCTTTAACTAATCAACCGATAAACACGAAATTTGGTACACTGTTGTAATTTTTCCCAACATAAAAAATTGGATAGCATCTATCTCGATTAGACAAAGGGGCGTGGCACCTCCCATACAAAGGGAATTTTTCATACTGCTTATCTCTGGAAGTATTTGTCGTAGAGTACTGGAACTGGGTATGGAGAAATATGAAGACAATGAAGGCGCTATTGGAGCACTATATCTCTGGAAGCATTTGTGCTAGAGTACTGTTGAGAAGATAAGTATGATGATATGAAATTTATAGCCAGATATAACTTTGGATCCATAAGCCGCGTCTTAGTCAAATTTTGTACATGGGAAATGCTTAATTTGATGCATGTTATAGACCATGTGCGGTTAAGTATACACAAAAGGGTGTGACACCGCTAATAGACGTGAAGTTTATGTCCTAATACAAATGTGACAGCGAGGTTGTTTCTTACGCTTTCAAGCCTTAACTACTCAACCGATTATAATAAGCTTTTTCCTACACGTTATCTAGGTCATAGAGTACCTTTAATTCAGAAAAAAATGCTCCTTATAAGTTAACAGTACAAAATAATCCGTATATGTGAATAATATAGCCCACAAAATTTTGAAATATGAATTGCCTATTTGACATCACAAGAATACCAAAAAAATTTTAAAAGAACTAAAATAATTAAATTATTGCTTCATGGTTTTTGAAATGTCCCAACGGCTATTGCAGCTAGTTTTCTATAATTTTCTTTTTTCATGTACATACATTTATATACATTGAAAAAAATGGCGTCCGAAAAAATTTTGGCAAAACAGAAATACTTTTTACTCGTAGAAACGTCAAAAGAAGTAATTATCTACACGTGGATATGAAAGAACTTGCATCAGGCTCTGTTTGGCTAATATCTTTTTACTCATATACAAACGTATAATTATGAAAGTGCGATAAGGAAGTCGTGAGTTTTTAAAATTTTAATAACTTTTCGTGCGCGCGTGTGAATTAAGGTATATATACTTTGTATGAATTTCGGTGACAATTTCAAATAAAAACTTAGCGCCAGCATGCACAAATTATCATTCGACATAGAAGAACCGTCAACAGAACATGGGTAATAACTCTAAAACAAGGTCAAAATATTGCCTGAAGATCTAAGCACAGTTTAAAAAAATGTTGCTATTTATTCCTTTTGCTTTTTTATTTTTAGAAATTCACACGAAAATATTGCTGCTCATTCTGACAATGGCGGCGTCGACCATCTGCACCGCAACCAGCGAAAAATCCGCGCGTATTGTCTGCTACTTCACCAGCTGGTCTATCTATCGGCCTGTCTTAGGACGTTTTGGATCTGAAAATATTCCTGCAGATCTGTGTACGCATATAATCTACGCGTTCATTGGAGTGGATGACACCAATTGGTCTGTGCTAGTATTGGATAGCAACGTAGATATCGACAGAAATGGTTTCCGCAATTTCACTCAACTGAAAGAGAAGAACCCAAACGTTAAACTTGCGGTGGGCCTAGGAGGTTGGAATGAGGGTGTTGCGAAATTTTCACAACTGATATCAGTGGCCGAGCGGCGTCAAAGCTTTATAAGTAGTGTTGTAGAATTCTTGAAGGAGTACAATTTCGATTTCTTGGACTTGGATTTGGAGTACCCCGGTGATCTGGATCGCAATGGAACTGCTGCAGATAAGGAAAACTTTGTCTTATTTGTGCAGGAGTTGCGAAAAGCTTTCGACAGTGAAGGCAAAGGTTGGGAAATAACAATGGATGCTCCGGTGACTCAATCAAAACTTCAGGATGGCTACAACGTACCTGCGTTGTGCGAGTGAGTAGATTATATTATCAAGATACCGTGCAAAAAAAAAAAAAAAAACAAATCTAAATGTAGGCTGTTGGATGCCGTACACGCAATGGCCTATGACCTGCACGGCGCTTATGACGGTTTCGCAGACGTACACAGTCCACTTTACAAGCGCGATTTCGAACAGGCAGCGTTTGCACATCTGAATGTGGTAAGTACTGTTTAAGTAATTTCGTAGATACGAAATTAACTTTAGAATTCCCTATTTGCAGCACGACGGTCTTGCACTCTGGGAGGAGTCGGGCTGCCCCGCAAATAAATTAGTTGTCGGTGTGCCATTCTATGGACACAGTTACACACTCAGTCCATCCAACAAGAACTACTCCCCCGGTACTCCCAGCGTTGGCCCGGGTAACGCAGGAGCTTATACACAAGAAGCTGGCACCCTCGCCTATTATGAAATCTGTACCCAGGTGCAGGATCCGTCCCTGGGATGGACCGTTCAATGGGATGATCAAGGAAAGGTGCCCTACGCATACAAGGACACTCAATGGGTTGGCTATGAGAACGAGGAATCGGTGCAAATTAAAATGGACTTTATCAAGGAAAAGGGCTATGCTGGGGCTATGACATGGAGCGTCGAGTTGGATGACTTCCGTGGATTGTGTGGACAAAAAAGTGCACTTCTACATATTTTCTATAATAACTTACACAATTACAAGGTGCCAGAGCCGACAACGTCATGTTAAGTACCATTGACCAGAGAGTGAACTAAGTATTTCTTCCGAGCGGTAGGCTTAATCGCTAATGCCATTTTTTCGTACATCGGAATGAAAATAAAAAAATTAAATTTTCATGAGAGTAAACCATATATTAGTAGCATTTTTAGTATACGAATATTCATTTGATCTTAACTTCGTTACTTCCTCTAAGATCTCTATGCTTTCAACCGTGGCCAAGTAAAGCTTATCACTGGAATTTTTCAAGGAAAAGCCTCTTATAAAATCTTTCGGTATTCTCAGAGCTAAAAACGCTGGGGTTCCTTTTTTAGTGATGGCATTATGATGCCCATTACGAAAGAGAGAATATATTCTGTTGATGTCTTCTTTCAGGATGTCTCCACTCTAAGCTTCGCCCAAAATATATAAGCTAGGTTTAGAAAACAAGTGCTGATGCATGCCTTTGTTTGTGGTTAAAAATAAAAAGATAGTAATTTTACTTTTATTACAAGTGGAATTAAACGAAGGAAACATCTGGGAAAAATTCCTGGCCCAAGTCCAACTGAACATTCGTGGCACGAAATTAACCGGGAACTAGCTCAACATAAGCTGAAGAGTAAGATTTAATTGAAAAAAAAAAACAAATTTTAAAAATTTATGGGGCTACATACTTAGTTGAATATAAACAAGTAAGGGCAGGACTGTCTTCGGCTATGCCGAAGGCTTCATACCTTTCATGAGCATCAAAAAACTGAACTTCACCCTTGATTTCTTTA
>JAPVRG010272437.1:0-11518 GCA_029783565.1 Rhagoletis cerasi
CCTGAAACTTTTGAATTTAGCTCTGTTACCGAGGAGGAGGTAGCCAGATGTGTCTACCGTGTTAAATCAAATGCCGTTGGGAATGATGAGCTTCCAATAAAGTTTGTCAAACTCATTTTGCCTCATATACTCTGCTGCCTTACACACGTAATCAATCATTGCTTGACAACTTCAACATTTCCTTCCTCGTGGAAAGTAGCAATCGTTACGCCGGTAGCCAAGAAATCAGGCGCTTCTTTGATTTCTGACTTTAGGCCCATTAGCATACTTACAGGACTTTCTAAGGTGTTTGAGATGCTAACAGCACATCAGATATCCGAATTTATCTCCTCAAATAAGCTACTGAGTCCCCTGCAGTCTGGTTTCAGAGCTGGCTACTCGTGCTCTACTGCGGTTACGAAGATTTTAGACGATATACGCGATCTATTTGATCAAGGTCGCCTAACATTACTTTGCCTTCTAGACTTTTCCAAGGCTTTTGATTCCGTTAACCACAATTTGTTATGCGTAAAACTAGTTAAATACTTTAGATTTAGTCTAACTGCAGTTAAACTAATAAAGATCTCCACAATCAAGCGTAGTTGGAGTGTTCGCTACGATGGTGTAGGCCATTTTCCTAAATAGTTGTCTAGATAAGGAAGCAAAAAATGGTGCAAATACTGCAAAACTTCACAAACTCAGTGTGAAAATGCGATATCCATTTGTGCTGATTAAACGCCAAAAACTTTTTTTTCTGAGTATCTTAACCATGCTCAGTAATTAATGTAAACATTTAATTGTAATCAACTCTTTCTTCAATGAAAATATAAATCTATATTTATGTCTATATTTTTGCCACCTAAACCTAACGAATGAAATTTGAGTGCCATATTTAAACTTATCGGACCGAAATTAGTCTAGAAATAATTGTCCGGCAATTTTTTTTTTCATTGTTATAGAAATGGGTGTTAGAGGGTTAATATACATACATGCATATGACAAATGGAAAATAAAATAAAAAGATTTCGTAATAATAAAAATTTGTCAGGCTAATCTGAAAATACATATGTATGAAGATACCGTAGTAACAGGACATATCCCTTGGCACTACTTGGATTAGTCGGTAACTTTTTAGCAGTTCACGTAAAAACAGCTTCGCTAAGTAGAACAATAGAACTAAGTGGGGATTATCAGCCAGCATACCATCAGCCATCGAACTAAAAAGAAAATATAAAAGTTCAGAAATTCACTTCAATGCTTTTAATAGTCTTTAATTTTGATGGTGTGTAGTGAAATGTTACATGCCATTGTTATAGGAGAATAATATGTATTCTAACCAACTAGTCATCACGAACTTACCTTCTGACTTGCGGCAATATTATTTGTGCTGTATGCTTGCACGCTTCGACGCAGGTGCGACGCAATTTTCGTATCTTTTCACGCAGCTCAGGACAATCCTTCGACTGGCCAATTTGCGTTAACATATCACGGAATAAAGCCACGTGACCATTGATTTCAACGATAAGCTGATTATAAAAGTAAAACAAACTGAAATCAGTAATCTATAATTGCATTAAATGTACTAAATTAAGTTTATGAAATCTTATTTCAGTAACTATTTGGTAAACTTAATGTTCATTTAACCTTTTAAAAAGTTGGGTTTGGTAATTATAATGATTAATTCAATTCGTTTTTATAACCGAAGAATTAGTTATCAATTATAATTAGAAATAAACAAAAAAACAATCATGAATATTTGCCATTAACAATAATAATCAGAAATAATCAAAAAAATTATTTAATTATTTTTTGATAATTTTTGTTATTCTTGATTATTATTTATACTTGTTTGTTTGCCTAGTTGTGAGTCAAACATTTTGAAACGGGCCACTAAAAATTAAGTAGTAGAATTTCAAATATGTTTTGGCAGATATTCAAAAGTCTATATGTGAAAATCAATGTCTTGAAATGTTTTTTGAAAATTTCAATGTTTCAAAAATTAATTCATACATAAATGCTAATTTTGGGTCGCTGAACACAAAAACAAAATCTATTCTTTTTTTCAAAGAAGCATTTTGAGATTTTTTCGAAAAACGTGTTTTTTGGTACCTTTCGCAGTTATTTGTCAATATCCTTTGAAAAAATCATCTAATCGACGCAAGCAACCTATCGTTCGAAAGGTATTGATACGCCCTTTGCAAAAATATATAACTTATGCAGATTTAAATTATTACTGTTACTAGCGACCAAAATCAAAAAAAAGTGGAATTTTCATTCATTTTTTAAAATTACACATTTCTAGATGCTTATTTTTAGTTACAAAAATTTAAAAATTTTTGAGTCTAAGATCATCCAAATCGGATTAAAATTGTAGATGTTATGGAGCACTGAGTAAAAATTCTAACTTTATATTTTTCACAAAATCACACTTTTGGTCGAAAATATGCTTTGCCCCTTGAAATTTTTATTTTGTGTTGGGTAGAGTCTTCTCGATTTCGCATCTAGGAGTAAGAAGAAAAAAAAAAATAAATAAAAAAAATAAAAAAGTTTAATTTCCGACCAAAAGTGTAATTTTTGGAAAAATATAAAGTTAGAATTTTTACTCAGTGCCCCATTACATCTACATTAATTATCCGATTCGGATGATCTTAGACTCAAAATTTACTGCAATGGTTTATATTTTACTCAAATTTGAAAAAAAATAAAAAAAAAATTTTTGTAACTAAAAATAAGCATCTAAAATGTGTACTTTTCAAAAATGAATAAAAACTCCACTTTTTTCGATTTTGGTCGCTAGTAACAGTAATAATCTTTATTTAAATATATACAAGTTATATAGTTTTGCAAAGGGCGCATCAATACCTTTCGAACGGTAGGTTGCTCGTGCCGATTAGATGATCTATTCGAAGGATATTGACAAATAACTGCGAAAGGTACCAAAAAACACGTTTTTCGAAAAAAACTCGAAAACGCTTCTTTGAAAAAAAATTGGGGTTTGTCTTCATATTCAGCGACCCAAAGTGAGCCTAGAAAATACTTTTTTACAAAGGTTAATTTTTCGTGTAAACTAGTGTTATTCTATATTGCCCTGAAGTTTTTTGATAATTTTTTAAATTAACCATATCCTGGGCGTTTTGACGTTTCCGCATAAATGGTAGGTCCTAAAATTTGGTGCCGCATCTGCATGATAAAATAAAAAAATCCAGAGACCGAAAATAACAGTTATATTTTTCAAGAGTTAAACTTGGCCAGATATTTTTTAAGTCCGAAATAAAAGTCCATTCCGGATAATAAACAACCCGCTTATCCAAATAAAACAAATTTGGTATCAAATAAAAGAGGACGAAAATAGCTTTAAAACCAGGGGCCGTAACGGTTGTGATCTTTAAAATAAAAATCATAATTTAACCGTTAAAATTTGATTTCTATTTTTTCGATCAAATTTAATCGTTGTTGTTTCATTTTTATTTTTTCGATCAAAAAATAATCGTTACTTTTGATTTTTATTTTTTCGATCATAAAACATTTAAATTGGTCATGAAAAAGAAGTATCCGTTATAACGGTTAAAAATTATCAAAAATAAATAAAACCCAAAAAACCGATTATTTTTTGATCGAAAAAATAAAAATCAAACAATAACGATTATTTTTTGATCGAAAAATAAAAATCATGATATTTTACGATTATTTTCGGTCCCTGTTTAAAAATTAAATGTCTAAATCAGGAAATCTACCTTTTGAAACATACTTCAACAAAAAATGTTATTTAATTACCATAGAACAAACCTTGGGTCAGGTATATAAAATTATTTTGTACTAAAATGTAAATGGAGGAGGTAACCTTCATTCGTTATTTCTGTTTAAAAGCTACTTCAGTCCTCTTTCATTTGATACCAAATTTGTTTAAATTGGATGAGCGGTTTGTTTATTATCCGGAAAGGACTTTTATTTCGGATTTAAAAAATATCTGGCCAAGCTTAACTCTTGAAAAAAATAACTGTTATTTTCGGTCCCTGAAAAAATCTATACTATCGATAGTACCATTGATATTTCTTCATGACTATTAAACACAAAATAAGTAATTTTTAAGCCAAGAAAACAACCGATTTCAATGATCATATAAAAATTTAGGAGTACCGTTAGCTTTTTTATGATCTAATCATCGTAACTTAACCAAATTAATTACGGACCACCCTTGCGGTACCACCTTTCCGATAGAACGTAGTCCAAGTTACCCGGTAACATATATAACAAAAAACAAGTAAAGAGAGTGTTGTCATGAAAATGAAAAAAAAAATCCTCTTTTACCTATACCAAAACCTCATATCTGAACAATCATAGGTTAGGGCGATATACTTCATAGATCACCGATCTTGATGATTTTCCCTCATACAAAGTCGAGTGATAAGTAAATTCCTCACAAAATTTCGTGATTGTAGCTATCCAAATAAAGGCTTTGTAAATCAAAACATTAAATCTGAACATTCAGTTGTATGGTAGCTATATGTTTTAATAATTTTTACCATGTATTTTACATTAATTATAAGCGAAATTTCATGATCTTAGAGGCGTCAAAGGAAAAGTTATTAAACAAAATCATATATCTGAACAATCAGTTGTATAGGAGCTATATGTTTTAGTGGTCCGATTTTGTCGTTCGACAAATTATTAAGGTCTTATAAAAAACACCTGTCCACCAAATCTCGGTCGGATATCTCGAAAACTGAGGGACTAGTTTGCGTTCACACAGACAGACGGGCATGCCTATATCAACTCGGATCGTCGTCCTGATCATTTTGGTATAACTTTTTATGGGTTTATCTCTTCTTCTACTGGTACTTACAAACATCGGACCAAAGTTATAATACTATTTCATGTTCATGAAATTTATAAAAAAATAATTCTGACAAATTGATAACCTCCTCCTTTTTTGAAGTCGGTTAATAAGATCGTGTGTGAATCGGTAGCAAAGTGCTATGGGGAAAGCTGGCGAATTGTGTTTTTACTATGGTGAGAAAATTTTGCCAATCTGCTGTGTGAAATTAATTTTTTTTGACATCAGTAAATTTTTGACGACCGTTGATTTATGCGGAATAAAGTATTATAGACTAAGTAAAATGAATATTTTAAGAAAATATCTTTCATTATTACCGTTTTAGTTATGGCATTAAAAAAATACGTCGCCATGTAAAGCGTAAGTTAGCCAAGACTTAAGCGTAAGTTAGCCAAGACTTAGGACAAAATTTAACTCAACTTAGGCCAACCTACCATACCAGTAATACGTGTTTCGGGCTAGCCAAAACTCAACTTACCTTAGAAAACTTAGAGAGCTGTAGGATTTAGATTCCTAAGTTAAGTTTTTACGGAAATTGAGAGCGGTGAGAGAATCAGGCTTGACATATTTTTGTTTTTGTATTTCCTAAAAATAAATGAACGCAATAATTTTTTTTTGCGTGCATTTTTTTGATGTGGCAATAGAAGCGGCGAAATGTCAATCAGCTGAAAAAGAAAATACAAAAACAAAATATTTTCACTTCTGACTTAAGTTGACGTGTTGAGTAATCATTGACGATTTCTTAAGGTAAGTAAAATTAAGTCAAAGTCTTGGCTAACTGAAGCTTTAAAGCTGAATTAGTCTAACGTCAACTTAAGCCGGATGCGAAAATATTTTGTTTTTGTATTCTCTTTTTCAGCTGATTGACATTTCGCCGCTTCTATTGCCACATCAAAAAAATGCACGCAAAAAAAAAACGCTTCCGTTCATTTATTTTTAAGAAATACAAAAACATAAATATGGCAAGCCTGATTCTCTCACCGCTCTCAATTTCCGTAAGGCCGTAACTTAAGAATCTAAAATCTACAGGTTCTTAAGTTTTCACTAACCGCCAACACAGTTTCTCATATAACGGGAAGGCCAAAATATTAAGTTAAGTTAAGTTATGGAAATTAAGTCTAGACTAACTCAGCTTTTAGATTCCTAGGTTAAGTTTTTACGGAAATTGAGAGCGGCGAGATATTCAGGCTTACCATATTTTTGTTTTTGTATTTCTTAAAAATAAATGAACGCAAGAATTTTTTTGCGTGCATTTTTTTGATATGGCAATAGAAGCGGCGAAATGTCAATCAGCTGAAAAAGAAAATACAAAAACAAAATATTTACGCTTCTGGCTTAAGTTGACGTGTTTAGTAATCATTGACGATTTCTTAAGGTAAGTAAAATTAAGTCTAAGTCTAGGCTAACTGAAGCTTTACGACAAACTTTAACTCAACTTAGACCAACCAACCATACCAGCAAAACGTGTTTCTGGTTAGCCAAAACTCAACTTACCTTAGAAAACTTAGAGAGCTGTAGGATTTAGATTCCTAAGTTAAGTTTTTACGGAAATTGAGAGCGGTCAGAGAATCAGGCTTGTCATATTTTTGTTTTTGTATTTCTTAAAAATAAATGAACGCAAGAATTTTTTTGCGTGCATTTTTTTGATGTGGCAATAGAAGCGGCGAAATGTCAATCAGCTGAAAAAGAAAATACAAAAACAAAATATATTCGCTTCTGGCGTAAGTTGACGTGTTGAGTAATCATTGACGATTTCTTAAGGTAAGTAAAATTAAGTCTAAGTCTTGGCTAACTGAAGCTTAAGTCTGCTTGCATTGATGCCTTTTTCTATGTTTTTATCTGCCGGCAGCTCCATTTTCTAATATTTTATGGGTTTTGTTTAAATTTAGCGCTTAGATTTAACGAAAAGTGATACACATCAACAAACTGCGCTTGTCAAAAATTTCACTGGCTCCATGGGCTAGTAAAATTTTATTCACCTCACAACTGTCAAATTTTTCTTCGCCGCGGACTTTGCTACCGATTCACACACGCTCCAAGCCAATTAATTTTATTTAACTTTCATAAAGGTCATTTTTGTCTATCAGTGTAATCTGTGGTATGAAATTACAAACAAGAACACACCGCTAATGTAAATAGTGGCATTTTTTTGTAAGCGAGCGTGAAAAAAATGCTCAACTCGGTTAAAATTTCCCTTCAGCTACATAAGCAACCCTGTTGGCATTTGCTATGAAACATGTGACTAGTTGAATGCGATTTATACACAAAAACCAACTGAAATTTTGCAATTTCGCGAGGTATTTGTGTAATATATATATTTGTTTAAAGTATTCATCAAATACATAAGGAAACAAAAAATTCCCAAGTACTTTTTCATCAACAATTCACAATAGAGCAGTTTTTTCACTCAACAACACTACGCATCAGGTCGCGTATTTTTTAACCGACCTGACTGAACTCGCATAAATAACCGAGTTTGTGTTGTTGCTTTGCATGTATTTCGTTACTTTACCGAGTGTTTTTTTGGAGCTCGGTTAGAAAAAAATGCACCTAATGTTATTATATTTTGTATCTAAGTTATGTGACCCTATAATATCTTAAATACTGAAGAAAAGACTGATTATTTTTCAGCTGAATTATACCATTTGTTTGTCAACCATCATCGATCCTGTTTTTCTTCATAAGTAACTCGGTCGTGACACGCAACAGAGTAAGCTGATGTTTTTGTAAATGGCACTTCGCCTTCGCTTTAAAGACCACAATCCATTGGAGTCCAGGGCGGCATTACGCTCTAAATCAGAAATTAATCAAAAACAAATACAAACATTTGTTAACCAAATTTCTACATATGTATATCTAGCGCTTTCAGTATCAACTGTAATGACCGTTACGCCATTAAAATTTTTCTGGGTATAAAAGTTCGCATACCCAAGTTTAAGATGATTTGTATTGGAAGACACCTTACTTACCAAGGTATGCTTCATGTGGTGGCATATATTCCTGCATTTCAGTAAGTAGCATTGCGATTTCCTGCGAGTCTTTTGTAATACTAGACAACTCTTCCTGATTGAAGTCGGGCGTTATTTGTTTGCAGAGCAAAATTTGACTCATAACATTTCCCAGATTTGATGGTCCAGCACGATTTTCTGTAATAATTTATTTTTTCTATTCATAATCATTTAACAACATAGTTAATGCAATGCAGAACTTCGTTTGAAAGGTTTATAAATTGAAAAACGTATGAAAACGTCAATTTATAAAGCTTCAAGGCGAATTCATATAAGGTGGTAGCGGTAGTACAAAAACAAAAACTTACATGTATTTTGTTTTTGCTTTCGGTACACAAATGTCAAATTTCAGCTATTCTTCGCTCAAGGAGGAACTGGTAAAGCAAATTCCAACACTCTCTCTTTTTCACTCACTCATAAGAAGTTTTGACATATGTGTACCGAAGCGAATCAAAACAGCTGTTTTAGCAACACCACCTTATATAAATTCGCCTTGTAAAGCTTCTGAAATCTATTTTATTTTTTATGAATAAGGCCAATAGTGTGTAAGAATTAATTAATAACAAGTAAAGAAGTCTAAGTTCGGTTGAAACCGAACATTAAATACCCGGCGCACGTATTAAACATCGTTTTTCACGATTCTGAAACCTACCGTTACGTGGTAAACAGGGGTGTTTTTTCCCATTTCAAATATTTTCGATAATATGCTCAGTTAGACTTAAATAAATAATTTAGCTGTGTTTGGTAGAAATCGATAAAGCGGTTACCGAGACAAACTTAGTTAGTCTTAAGTGAGCGGTGTCACGCCCATTTTCCTAAAGTCCATAAAAATATTATTTCTTGTTAAGAGATTGTTGTGAGTACCAAATTTGAGTAAATTACCGATTCTTAATTTCGAAATATCGAGGTTTTCATATTTCTGAAATTTACCGTTATATGAAAAGTGGGCGCATTTTAAGCCCGATTTCAACCAGCTTTCTTTTTGGTGTCGAAGACATTACTTTTACTGAGTTTGATAGAAATTGAAAAAACGGTTACCGAGATACACATATGTGGGCGGTGCCACGCCCATTTTCTAAAAATTTGTTATAATTGTAATTCTTGCTAAGGAATTACTGCAAACATAAATTTTGAGTAAATTAGCTTCAGTAGTTACCGATTTATCACAGATGTCGTATTTCTGCAAATTACCGTTATATGGGAGGTGGGCGTGGTTATTGCCCGATTTCTAAACTTTTCAACAATTTTCTATGTTGGACCAAGGAAAACACTTTTGTCAAGTTTGGTAGAAATTGGTAAAGCGGTTACCGAGATATACAGCCGGGCTCCCATTTCCGAAATCGCAAAAATTTTGGGTTTTACTTTTCAAACCGCATAATTGCGCGCTCTCACAATCGTATATCGCAAAATTTTCGCGATTTCAAATCGGAAACTTTAGACTTAGTGGAATGAAAAGTAAATGACGTCACACGCTTAAATAACCGATTTATAAAAGCTTGGACAATTTTTATTTATTAAAGGAAATTCTTAGGATATATTTCCCGTACTTAAATATAAAAATTAGGGTTAATTTATTTTTTAATTAAATATTTACGGACCACACCTCAAACTCTTCTGCAGAAAAATTGCCGAAACAACAGCTGTTTGCGATTTGATTCAGTCGATAAATCGATTAACTTTGCCAAATAATCGGTTTGTAATACCAGAAACATAGTGAAGAATGGATGTTATCGATAACAAAAAGTTGCGAATTCAGGAGCACCCAAAAATAAAAACGTACGAAAACGCAAAACGTAAAAGTAGTTGAAAATGGGAGCTCGGCTGATACATATAAATCCATAAGTGGGCGTGGCTACGCCCCTTTTTCCAAAATTTATAATATTCTTATTACTCGTTAATATATCATTTTATATATCAATTTTGAGTCAATAAGCTTCAGCAGTTACTAAAATATCGCCGTTTTTGTATTTCTCAAAATTACCGTTATATGGAAGGGGGGCGTGGTTATTGTCCGATTTCGCCCGTATTCAATACCATCCTTCCTTATCCCAATATAAGGACGCGTACCAAGTTTCGTTGAGATATCTCAATTTTTATTCGAGTTATCGTGCGGACGGACGGGCAGACAGACATGGCTAAATCGATTTCTTTTTTCATTCTGAGCATTTTGGTATATATATGTCTATATCGGTCTCGATTCCTTTAAGCTGTTACAAACAACCGTTATGAGCCAAGCTTTCTCGATTAAGGCGCTAATTGAGCTCGATTTACCATACAAAATTTTAATTTTTAATTCCTCGATTAGTGCTTAATGGAGTGCTAATTGAATTAATTTTTTCATGCAACCCTGCTGGGTATGTTTAATTTTGATTTTGAGGTATGTTTATTGAACAAATGACAACCAGCTATTTGGTGTTGCTCCTGTCCTACAGCCGAAAACCCATCAGTGATGGGACATTAAATTTTCAAATTACACCTTATTTGCGGAAACATTTTACCTTAAAGTAGATAAATGTTCCAAAGAAATGAATATGTATGTTTATAAGTTAAAAGGCAGAGAGGTTATCCCCCTTCGATACCATATCAACTTTTATTTTCGAGCAGTTCGAGACAAACCTGTTTTAGAAAAGGTTAATAACTTTTCTCTGAGTTCTTCGATCTGACGTTTTATAAAGAAAAAATGCTCTGCCTATCTGGCGCAATCAACTACAGTTACGTTACTTTGACCACCCTTTTGTATCATTTATATGCCCCTTCACAAAGGTGAGAAGCTATTGGAAAATTTACCCACACCAGAAAATGCGCTGAAATGTCAATAAAAATAAGAAATGATTTCCTGAAAGGTTAATTGGCTACGTTCCAAATGTATCTAAAATGACCTCCGTGTACCGAATGTACTTTCAAATTAAAGAAAGGTACGATTGCACCAACTTTGCCATCACTGTAGCTAATCGAGCAGCTGACTGTCTGTGAAAACCAAAAAGCGATAGCTCTATTAAAAAGTTAATTGATTCAATTAATTTTCTGTCTGAAATTAGTATTAGGTTTTCTGTAGGCAAATAAATACATACGTAAACTCAACAAGCATTTCTGTAATTTCGAAAGCAACTTAATGTAGGTTTGTTCTAATAAGCGATTAATAAGCATTGGGAGTAATAAGCTTATTTTAAATTTCAAAAGAAACTCATTTAAGTATAAGCGTTGAGAGTGAATGTTTACAAATCACTAGTTTTCAAAATCGTTGTGGCTTTGCCACATGCACCTTTCGCGTCGCTTTGGCGTTGCTTCTTTTTGACAGCGAATGTTTTTCGTTTTTGAATTTAAAAATGTTAATTTAAAAAACATTCTAACATTTTTAAAATTGAGGCAATTTATCGTCGCGGCCATTATTTGCTTTCCTTTCGTATGATTTTTTGTGATTTTTAGTGAAAAAGTGAATTATTACATCAAGTGATTGCCAACGCACGTAAAACGGCGAGAGTTAACCAGCTTTCGTGTTGCTTTTTCGTCAGCGGTGGCTATATGAACAGCTTCATATAAACGTATGCATTCATTTTAGCTGTCAAAGCAAGACCAACGCCAAAGCAGCACGAAAGCTGTATTGCTGTGTAATGCAAATGTTTATGAAAAATATATCTAAACAACTTGAAACAATATTCTGCCCGTTCGAGCGCCAGCACCTGCTAACGCTCTGGGA
>JAPVRG010272438.1:25964-37693 GCA_029783565.1 Rhagoletis cerasi
TTAAACCAGTTGCATCGTCAATATGTATAGGAAATTGAACGCTCTACGAAAATGATGTTCTATACTCTTTTCATTAATCAACCATTTAAAAGATATTCAAGGTCAAATATTGAAGTATTTTAAGGAAAATAACTTTTTGTTTTGAATTATTGTAACTTACTAAAAAATAATTATTGTCAAATGAGTTTCAATTATTTCTATAGGAAATTGAACGCTCTACAACAAACACCTCTTTCTTCTTTTTTTTTTTTAATGAGTGGGCATTGGAATTCTACTGTGAATATCTTCCAAATGGTTAGAGTAATCGATTAATAATTTTGTAGAGCGTTCAATTTCCTATAGAAATAATTGAAACTCATTCGATAATCATTTTTTAGTAAGTTACAAAAATTCAAAACAAAAAGTTATTTTCCTTAAAATACTTCAATCTTTGACTTTGAATATCTTTTAAATAGTTAGATTAATGAAAAGAGTATACAACACCATTTTCGTGGAGCGTTTAATTTGTGATAAGATATGATCATTTTGATAAGGGACTAAATTGAAAATGGAAAACTATGATGAGCATAATCTTCCCGTTAATGTTAAGAGCTCATATTTGGTAAGAACTTTCTAGAGATACCTAAGCACTAGTTTCCGTGTGTCGGATCAAAAAAAAATACTTGATTTTTTTTACACACCCTAATATGTACGTATACACTTTCGTGTGTGAATGTGGAAGTAAATGTTCGTGCAAATGGAATTTCGTTTCCGTCTGCAGTGTGAAGCAATTGAAAAGAAATTATGACATTTTTTACCAAATTTTATCTACCACTACAGTTAGTGATCACTCAATTTATGCTAGTTCAGTTAGCCAGTCAGGCTGTCAACAGTTCAAACAGTTGTCTGCTAGTAAGTTGTTGAAATTAATTCAATTGTTGGTGAAGACATGCATATAAAAATGCTTGTATGTGCGTCAAGGCGATTGCCTGAGTTGTGGTCTGAGCGTAAAAAGTATGCAATTCGTGCGTGTATTTGTTCGCATGAGTACAAAGCACTCGGTGCAGTTATTTAGTTTTCAGTTTTTGCGTTCTGTTTTTCGTCTTTGGTGAGAGATTTAAGTCAATCAAAGTGAGCTTTGGTGTAAGATCTTTTTTGTGTATGTATATGTATGAATGGACTTTTGAAAAGATTGGAAACTAGTTTGATATATTTTATAGCTAAGAAACGAAAGAACAATGTGCAGATTGAGTTCCAGTTTTCGATGGACATAGCATTTTGAACGAACATTGAGTATTTTAAGACAGCAGTTAAAATCCTTTGCTAACGCTAAGAATAAAAGTTATCGATAACAAAACACCGTAATATAGCTCATATTATTGATTTATGTATTAATAAAACAGATATTTTTCTACTTAATATTGTATATCATATTTTTCATGAAAATTAATACGAATTTAAAAGATATGAAAAAAAATTCGATAAGGAATCGATTTGAGCATGGCTAAGGAAAGAAATAGTTGGCGATAACTCGCTTCATCGTTAGTAGGTCTCTATGGTCGATTATTATATTGCATAGGAATTTGAACAGATATCGATAGCAATAAATATTGATAAAAACAGTACCAACAAAAACAATATCGATAAGTTTTCAGCTTGGGTAGAGCAACATTTTACTACGGTATAAACATGGAAGTGACTGCGACGAAGAATGCTAATACAAGTGGTAAAAAATAAGAATTTATCAATAAATATGTCGATAAAAATTGAACAGAATTGGATATAACGGGGAAATTATCGATTAACATATATGTATATTGACAAAAAAAGAGTATTTTAGTCAATTTCATTAATGGTGACTGTATATCGATTTTTTACTGAACAAATGTATGTAAATACAAAAATTTATTAAATCACACATACTTGTACGGAGAGTGCCAATGGAAGTAGTTATCGATAAAAAACTGAAAAATATATCGATAAAAATGTATCGAGAAAAACTCTATAGAAATTAATATAACAGTGAATTATCGGTTTATATATACAAACATATATTAATAACCAATTTTTTCTTAGTCTACTTCAATAATGATGTGTGTGTAAATTTTTTACTGAACGCAAATTAGTTCAATTACACAGTGATGCAAAATGGAGGTTCATTCACATCTGCCTGGTTATCAGGTTATCTGGTTATGTGGTTATATTTTTCATTTCATTTCAGTTTACAACAACAAAATACACTAGTGAATAATGATTTTTAACCAGATAACCTGATAGTCTGGCAGGTGTGAATACACCAAATGTTTTTTTCTGAAATTCTTCTGGAAAATTATGATACCTTACTGGTTTTGGGGTCGAGAAAAGCATTTTTGATGTTAACTTTTATGTCGCCTAGAAATTTATACGCACAAAACCTATCGATACCACTGTCGAATAATGTATAGAAAATAATGTATTTCAGTAAACTTATTTAATTTTACTATTCCATGTAATACTAAAAAGCACACATCTCTACTTTAGTATGTATCGATTTTTGCTACCAAGGACTTAAAAATGTTACTGAGCACACCAGGGCGTATGAGTGATATTGTTAAGGAACGAGAAATTGGGAGTGTAGATATACTTATAAGTACATTTTGAACCAATACAAATCAATATTTAGGCGAGAATAAATTTTAGCGAAAAATACCACAATCCAAGAAAAAATGCAATTAAATTGTCACAGCCGCATATTATTATATATTTATGTATGTATGCATGTACTCACGTACAAATATTTTAGAATTGCAAATATAAAACAAACCACCTTCTTTCCAACGGTGTCAAACGGCTAAATATTTGTCGTTGAAATATTTGTTGCTTTTGGCATTGTGATTGCCAACTATTGCCGAACCAATAGACAATCAAAGCGAGCTGGACCAATTTGCATAAAAATATCATTCACTGCTTTCCATAACAACAAAGTGTTAGTCTTTTTTTACAACTTCTTGTTATGTAAATAAGTACATACACTATGCTTTTTGCATCAGTGTATGGGCGAGCACTTTGAGCGGAAGTGATTTGACGCGAAGTTGCATGTAAATAGCCTTTATTATTTTTTTTTGTACATTACTTTTTGTTGAGCTGTGATTTATGCAATATTTTAAAGGTCTTTTCGCGTTAACTGCGCCCACACTCTCAATTTCACACTTTCTAGGTTAAAAGCTCATAAGTAAGTGAACAGCGAGTATAAAAGAGTTTGTCGTCGCCTCTACTGCTGTCGGTTAACTTTTAAAGTCGCTTGTAATTGTTTTCAGGCGCATTTGTGTAACGTTCATACATACATTTTTAAAAACCTTATTTTCCTAACCACACTTTCACGCTTTTCCGCTTGCTGTTTGGCGCTGTTAATTTGCATTTTTATTATGAATTCCGTATGCTTGCCTTTTGTTGTCCTCATTCTCTTTTTTTTTACTTATCGTTTGCATTCCTTGTTTTCTTTGTTGGCATTTCAGTTGACACTGACATTATTCTATTAACCACTTTCCTTTGTTTGCAATTGTCAATTCAGGCGTCGGTGGTGTGGCTCTATTTCGACCGGAAGAAGTTTAATATTTTCTACTCAAGTGAATATTGCAGCTCTGAGACTTGTAACTCAACTGAAAAATGCGTTATTTATGCAAATTATTCAACACTTTTGCCAATTGAATGGTTTCCTAGTGTTTTAGAGTAATTAAATTTAAATCGGTAACTGCGGTCAAGCGTAGAACGTACTGCTATTCAGTTGCACAAAGCTAGAGGACGCATTGAAATATTAAAGAGAAAATATATTAAACTAAAGCTACGAATACAACGGAAATTCAATATGTGATTGAGAATTCCAGGTCGAATTTCCTGCAAGCTTTTCTTTGGGCAAACTTTGAAGCTGCTCTTTTCAACGAAAATACATTCCTTAGTTTCTTTATTTCTTTATTATAGAATCAATATTTGGTTGTCGGTTCGTACAAGTCACCGCCTCTGGAAAGCAGCGCAGGAAGTAGTTTTTGAGCCATGATTGAGCTTTCTTTGCTGTTTGAGCTGGTGCATAATTTTCTTGTAAATATTTTTTAATAGAACCTTGACAACAAAGAAGGTTTTTTAAATGTGCATGCCGTTTCACAAAAATAGATGCTAGGAAATCTACAGTTCTCAACTCCCCTAAAAAATCCTCACAGAAACTGATAATGGCCTCGATGGGCTCTCGGAAGTGTTTTGATGTCTTGATGGCATTCTAAGTACCAATTTATTTATTTTTTTCAAAATCAACTCACAACGAAGAAGAAGTGTGAGTGGGCCTAGGATTAAGTGATTTTAAATTTATCATAAAACAAATCAAGAAATCAATTTTATTTTTGATTTGATTCGCTGATAAATTCAGCTGTAAAATGTATTTGTGATTTGCTTCACTGACCTGAGAAGAGGTGAGGAGAGTTAAAATGAGCTGAGGTGACTTAAGGTGAGGTGACTTAAGGTGAGGAGAGTTGAGGTAAAGTAAGTTGAGGTGAAGTGAATTGAGGTGAGTTAAGGGGATTTAAGGTGAGTTAAAGTGAGTTGAGTTAAGGTGGGTTAATGTGACTTAAGGTGGGTTAAGGTTAGTTGAGGTAAGTGGGTGGAGAGGAGGTGAGTTGAAATGAGCTGAGGTGAACTAAGTTCAGCAGCATAATATAGAATAACTTGGCATAACAGTTTTATCATTATCTTTGTATCTTTATCTTTATGTTTATATTTATCTTTATCCCTCTTTCTGTCTCTATCTCTGTCTCTATCTTTATATTTATTTTTATTTATATATGTATCTGTCCTTTTCTTAATTTCTGTTCTTTTCTATATCTATATGCACTTTGATATTCACCTTCACCTTTAGCATTATTTGAAGTAGTTTAGTTTACGTCCTTCTTCATTTTTGTGTTTACCGATCTTTGTATTATTTCTATTTTCATACTTTATCCTTTCCTTCCTCTACATATTCATTTTTACCTTATCCTTGTATTAATTCACCACGCCTCTAATGAAGTTTCACTTCAAAAACCTGGATGGTCTCCAATTTCGAAGAAACGTAGTTTCTGGGTCTGCGTCTTGCAGTTTTTCATGTTTCAGGAATCGCTTGATTAATTCTTTAAGAGTAAAAAACGCGGTTACACTATGCCGGGTACCAAGTCATTGCGGAATCAAAGGAAAGGAGGTTGCCGACAAACTGGCTGTTCTTTTCCGGCCGTTCGTCTCCTTTAAGGCTTGCAAAAACCGAGTTGGAAAACTCAGAATGCAGCAATTACTGAGGTAGGTAGATAGATTGGCATGTCTACGCTCATCAAACGTCAGAAGGAGGCACACTTAGGCTACCATGGGCCCATAATGGCACCGCAAGAGAGGTTCTTTACATTTACGATGCTATCTGGCTTAGAAATGCCCTCGGAAGTTTGCCATTGACTGACGAGGGGCGACCGCTGTTGAAAAAAAAAATTGTTTTAAGTGTTGCTTCAAAAATTAAAAAAAAGCAAGCTATTACAATTTGTCCATTTTGAATTCCCGCTCGAAAGTTGCATGCCAGCAGCTTGCGATCGCCATAAATTATTCCGCTCATCATTTGAGAAGTGCACGAACAAAAAACAAATCTCAAAATAACTAAACAGCAAAAGTTGCATACTTCTGGGCACAGACATACTCTTTACTGTATACCAATAATGGCGAGCCTAAGTAATGAAACTATTTGAATCCAAAAATGAAACTCTGCTCTCAAATGTCACATACTTGTTTCCTAAATTCATAGCATTTACCAAGCGAAATATTTTCATATGTATATCTTTTGAAAACCGGATGCTGCTCTTGTGAGAAACAAATATAACTTGACGCTCTGCCGCTATTATCAAACACCAAAATATGCGTATGCACTAAAACTATTTGAAATAGCAAATTATGATTTTGAAGATTTTGAGGCGCAGTCTTCTTCAGTAATACATACTTTATTTACTTAACAAAGTCGTGGGTGCTTGTCACAGGCAGCGATTAGAAGGCATTGAAACAATGCTTCAGCAAGTTTTGTGGTAACAAAAAGTCAAAACAAAGCAGCAAAAGCATAGCCAAACAAAGAAGCAGCAATTAACTTATGTAGTTTGCTCCAAGCCAAATATTGCTCCACAAAATACATCTTTAACTGTGTAAAATGAAGTGCAAAACTGTGTAAGCGTAATACCTATTTAGCTTACTATTATTATTCATACAAACATACATACAAACAAAGCATCGTCAAACCGGCACTGATGTGTCAAAATTAATTGTTTTTGGGTTTGTTTTTGTTGTGGTTTCATTGTGCCACAAAGCGCGGAAATGAAAAGCTTGGCAAAATGATTTATTTGATTCAATCCAACCGTACCTGGGGCCATCCATGTATTGTTGAATAGCGTTTGAAGTAGGCCTGTTGGTAGGAGTACGGAGCAGAACCTATTTATGCCATAAATTCTTTGTCTAAAACTGCCAAACGGTAATCGAGTTGAGCAGCACTGCAAAGTGTAGGAAATTACAAAAGTTTGTTGTTAATTTTATTGAGTGGTCAATTTTGTATGAAACGAGCAACAAAATGATAAGAGAAGTTTCATTAAAGTTTTATTATAAACAGAATTGCAACACAGGAAGAAGAAATGCAATGCAACGCGCATTTAAGATTGTAATCTTTTTCATAAGAATCGAGTGTTTAACTTTTTCAAAGTTAGTTCATAAATTTGTGCTTTTCTGAGACAACAGTAACGTGTACGTCACCCACAGCGTGATGCTCTATCTCAAACAAATCCAAAGAGACTGCGGTCTGGAAGATGTTTTGTATATGCATGGTAAGTCTCTAACTCTAACAGTGCCTTGGTACATGAATTCCAGAAAATAAGGGGTTAGATAGCCCAGTGACCTTATGTGACAACTCTCATGCAACGCCAAGTATGCATAACTGAGCTGAGACTGTCAATGAATACAAGTACATATTTCAATGTAAGTTTTGCCACCGCTGGACGTCCCTTAGTTTTCAAGTTAAAGATGGATTTCTTCTCTGTGGTCAGTCCAATACGATGTTGGCTCTATTAAAAAAAATGCCTTTAAAGAACCGCTAATGGCCTGAGCTGTTTAAGGCTCCCTAACTTATTGGGTATAGGCCCAGCCCTTATCGTATTCCATGCGTGGTGGAGAAGGAGTTGAATTTACTTGGTGTTTCTACTTAATTGCAGTCAACAAGACAGACGAAATATGTTTATTCTCAATAATGTTACCAAGGTTTTATTTTCAGAAAATCGCTGCATAAGCCCTTTATTTTCATAAAATATGCCACCTTTCACCCCAACTAAAGTTCAGTGGCATTAGGAATATAATTTTTGTTTGCCATAATAAAACAAAAGCTCTTCATGTCTCACAATATTTGCCACCAAGGTTCCTGTCTGAGGTGCTACCCTTTTTCTCAATATGCCTCAAAGACATGATGTCGGATATCCGCTTTTGTGTTTAGTGCACCGTCTGTGGAGCAACGATTAGTGTATTTTCAAGGCAGATACGCCTTTCGCTTGTCAGGCATTGCCAAGGCACATAGGCAACACTTATGAATGCTCGTAGAAATAAAAGCAACAAACGGCGAGTAAAGAAAGTAGCTTGAAGCTAGTTAAGTGGGTTGGCGATTGGTGCGTACTGGGAATCTGAGAATATGTTCAGAGCATATACATAAGTGCAAAGATACATACATATGTACTAGGGATGTAAATTTTCGGGGTTTTGTTGATTCATGGATTTTCGGGAACTGAAAATACAATACTGGAAACCTAGAATCGTCCCGAAATTAAGGCAGTTTTGATTTCGTAATTTTTTTTTGCCAAAAAGTGCAACACATTTGTAATCATCCTATCATAGTTTTATAAATAAGCTGGGTGTAACAAAGAAGTACAATTTGTAGAAATTCATTTGTTTATGAAGGCAATAAATCGGTATTTTCAATCAACAAAATTAAACATAAAATTCGACAAACATACATATATATATATGTGTGTACTTCTCCTCAGTAACTTTTCTGCAAACCAAATTCCCAGAAATCTTAGCGAAATCTTTAAGAATATCGGATGTTTGTTCCAATTTTTTTTACGAATCTTTACAGAAAATCATATATGGTTGACACGAGCTCGTAAAGAAATTTTGGTCTAAAAAATTTCTAAAAAAAAAAGTCCGAAAAAAATTCCTCACATCGCAGCAATTTTCTTCCGAAGTTTAGTAAACAAATCGAAGTGTGCACAGTAAATTTCATCTTAGAAAATTCGACAAAAAATCGGAAAGGAAATATTGATTTTTTTACAAATTCTTTAAAATTTCTTTTTTATTCAGAAAACTCTGAAAGCATAATTCGCAGGGTTATAACATAGTTTTTGTACTACAAGTGCAAATGCATATACGGTCACTCACAAAAGTATTTTGCATTAATTATTTTCTGCAATATTCAAAATGTTTTTCATTTAAATTTTTTTTTTAAATTTTTTATAAAAGCATAGTAAGCTTCGGCAACAAAAATCATTTAAATCAAAATTTAAAATCAAAATTGAAAATTGAGTAAATTTCAGCAAGTTTTCATCAAAATATCAAACTTTTTAAACAGAACTTTTACAAAAAATTCGAGTATGAAGTTTCGTAGCCCATTCAATTTTAGTACAGCAAAGTGCAAGTTACTTTGAGGTAGCTAGGACTTACCGTTGATTTTTGGCAATTTTTTTGTTGAAGGCGTTGCTCATTTTCTCCATATAAAAACAAAATTGTCGAACATACTTTGTGTGGAACAAAATTCGTAACAACATCGACAAAAAAAAATTGCCAAAAACCAACGGTGTTTTCTAACCACTTCAAACATGCACTTTATGATACTAAAATTTCATGGAATATAAAACTGCATACCTGGAATTTTTTTAAAATTCTGAATAAAAAGTTTGAAATTTTTGAGGAAATTGCAAAATTGCTAAAATTTATTGGATATTAAGAACTTTTGTATTTGATGATTGTTATATAATTTGTTAGACTTTTATAAAAAAAAAACATTAAACATTAAATAATGAAAATATAACTAAAACTGGTTATTTCTACCAACAGTGTATGTATGTATTGCTTTTTATATTAAAAATAAAACAAAGACCTTCGAATATACTCATATTCGCTAAAAAGTTTTTGGATATACATATATCGAGCCCTAACCGCCAAAATAACGTAAGCGACATTTTTTTCAAAATTTTCTTTTTGATGCAGAAATTCATATAGATGAGCTAGGAACATTTCTGCATCAAAAAGAAAATTAAAAAAAAAAATTTCGCTTACGTTATTTTGGTGGTTAGGGCCCGATATATTCAACTACCACTATTTGTAATTAGCTGCTAACAAAACTCAGGTTTATTTTAGTGCCACAATTAACAAAAAAATATTAAACATTAGAAATATTAAAAAAAAATTATAATAATAATAATTGTTAAATATCGTGATTTTACGATCAAGAAATCGTTATTTTATGATTTTTATTTTTTCGATCAAGAAATAATCGTTATTTTTAACTTTTATTTTTTCGATAATTTTTAACCGTTATAACGGAGACTGCTTTTTTATGACCGCTTTAAATCTTTTGTTATCGAAAAAAAAAATCAAAAATAACAATTATTTTTTGATCGAACAAATAAAAATCAAAAATAACGGTTATTTTTTAATCTAAAAAATAAAAATCGAAAATAACGATTATGTTTTGATCGAAAAAAATAAAAGTCATAAAATAACTATTAAATTTGATCGAAAAAATAGAAATCAAATTTTAGCAGTTAAATTATGATTTTTATTATAAAGATCATAGCCGTTACGGTCCCTGCTTATTATACTACATTTCATATGCTTCTTTAAAATTACAAATCCCGAAAATCCCGGGATTCTTTGAAAAAAATGCCGGGATTGGCATCCCTAATCTGTACATACATATATACACTTCCATAAAAATCTATGATCGCTAGAAGGTGTCTGCCAGTAAGTGTATGGAAAAAATAACTAAAGTTTGCTTCGACTTTTATTGTCCTTTTTTTATACACATAGCAAGGAGAACGAAAATGCAAAATAGTAGCAACAAAACATGCTGCCACCACTTCGATGTTTAAACAACTTCCGCTTACGTACAAGTTGCCACTCAAACTTCACATTCTTTTGCTACTATTCTCTATACGGCTATATACATACATACATATTTATAATACAGAAATTTTCGTACCTTCACATTGCTTGCTTATCCTTGAAGGAAAACATTAAGCCTACGCTTAGGTCTTCGTACGTGTTGACATTGCATTAAGCTACATATAATATTATGGTTGCCTATTTAATACGAGGCTGGCAAAGAAAACGATAAGGATCAAAAGTAAGTTATAAGTTGCCAAACAATTGTCCATGGATGTCCAACGGGACAAGACAGGTGATACTTTATTTGGACGACAATAGCATTTTTAGGATTAAGCATTGTCTACAAAGTCCATGTTAGTAAAATTTAGGTGTTTTTTTGGCTAATACTACCATTTAACCTGGGGGTGCTGGCCAAAAATTGAGCTGTCGAGAATAATATGAAAAATATCTGCGCGCAATGACATCTGAAAATTTTGTTGACAAAAGTTGCCTAATATTCTATCACACATGTGTGCTTCTTTCGAAATGTTTTCACATAAGCAACACAAAGGCCATAATTCGCTTCAATATTTCCCATAACACATAAAAATAAAAATAAAACTTTTCCAAACTCTTAAACACCTAAAAGTATGCTTAAGTTTTGCTATTGATGGCTTATTGTTTTTTGGCGGCTGCAAGTGTCAACAAGCGCCTACCAAACGAGAACTTTTCTAATTTTGTTTACCAAACTCATAAAACTACAACATCACCCAATAAACTGAAAACACAAATGAACAGCAGCAACAGCAAAAACAAAAGCAACAAAGTCAATGAACTTGTAAAAACTTTTCACATTTACATGCATATTTAAGCATGAGCTAATGTAATGGGTGGGTGGCCGCTGTGGTGTAGTGGTAAGCAGTGCGCGCTTTCACTCCGCAGGCCTGGGTTCAAGCCCTGGTCAACGTCGCAAAAAAGTTTAGAAAAAAGGGTTTTTCTTAACAGCGGTCACCCCTCGGCAGGCAATGGCAAACCTCCGAGGGTACTTCTGCCATGAAAAAGCTTCTCACAAAAATACAATCGCCGTTCGGAGTCGGCATAAAACTGTAGGTCCCTCCCCTTTGTGTGACAACATCAAGGCGCACGCCACAAATCGGAGGAGAAGCTCGGCCAAGCACTAACATATGTGTAAGCGCCAAATTATTATTATTATTAATGTAATGGGTGTAGATGTAATTACTGCCATTAAACTGCTCGCCAATTGGATGTAGGCGTGGCAGGCATATATAATGAAAGTGCGAAATCAAGCGAATATTGGAAATTGGTAGAGATGCGCAGTGAGGAGCTTCGTTTGGAGATATTAAAAGAAATAAATAAAATAAAAAAAACTTTTTAATATACAACGCTTTTATAAATGGACTAAAAAGTAGAAAATAATATTTCTCAGTCCCATAGAATTTGTTTTGATAACTTTTGAATTCGAAATTTTAGCAAGTCATTATAAACAATTTATGAGATTGAAAATGAAAAGCGTGGGGTGCAGGTACAAATTTGAGATCGATTTTAAGCGATCGATATCCACATACATACATGTATTACTTTTC
>JAPVRG010272443.1:2419-14154 GCA_029783565.1 Rhagoletis cerasi
AGATAAAGTTGTTATGATGAAACTTTTTGAGAAGACGGATTGCAAGTTTTCTGGTCAGATGGAGGAAACCATAGGCCGAAAGCTATCTGATTGTCTGCAAGTCAAACGTATGTGGTAGACTCACGAAAATAGTTGTATCCACCGATTAGATTTTTGGCCGATCGCGTCTTTTGTTTATCTATATATGTGACCCGGCTTATGACTCAAAACATGACATGACATGGTTTCGATAGTTTTTGAGACGCTCTTTCACGTGGTGAAAACTAGAAATTCCTTTCTTTTTTGAGTCATAAGCCACCTTTTCATAGGCCGGGTCACATATATAAAATAATAGCCGTTTTCGTTTTTTTGCAGTTAGCTCAAAAACTACCAGATAGATTTCTGTAAAATTTCCAGAGATTATACCTTGCATACATGGTCCTATTATAGGCTACTAGAAAACTCGCTAGGTGGCGCTGGGGTCGAGTTATTTATAAAACTCGTATTTATAAACCGATTTCGTTCAAATTCAAAATGTAAGATACCTGCTTGATGAAAAAAGCATTTGCGAAAAATAGATCCGCTAGGTGGCGCGGCTGTCGAGTTATTTCTAAAAGTCGTAGTTATGAACCGATTTCGTTCAAATTCAAAATGTAAGATACCTGCTTGATGAAAAAAGCATTTGCGAAAAATAGATCCGCTAGGTGGCGCGGCTGTCGAGTTATTTCTAAAAGTCGTAGTTATGAACCGATTTCGTTCAAATCAAATTCAAAATATAAGCTACCTGTTATTTATAAAAGCTGTATTTATCAACCGATTTTGTTAATACATATTCGAAACGTTTTTTACTTTCATCATGATTTTTTTTATTCGAAACATATGTTACGTATATGAAGAAAAATAGTTTTGAAATAATAGACACGCTAAGTTGCATTGGAGTTGAGATAGTTAAAAAAAAGAGGTAAACGCCTCCCTAAAGCGATCTTTCCTTTGGTCACAGATTCAAAGAGTTCGTTTAACAGTCAATATGAGAGTGCAAATTGGTGATGACTTACAGTTCAAGAATTTTGTAATGTGTTACTGAAAATTCGTGAAGGAAGTTTACCAGAAATAGACAACCAAATAACGCTACCAAACACGCTGCGCAAGATTGTTTCTACGGAAACGGAACTCATTCATGCAGTGTACGAAGAGGTTGCACAAATATTACAACAGCAGAATTCCTGGATATGTGAACGAGGGCTTTTGACACCCAAAAACGACCAAGCAGCGGAAATTAACAATAATATCCTATCCGCTATCAAAGGTAGTGAAATAGTTTGCACGTAAATAAACACTGTAGTCGACCAAGATGATGTTACGAATTATCCGGTAGAATTTCTAAATACACTTACTGCAAACGGTCTTCCTGCACACAAAATATCACTTAAAGTCGGTGTACCTATTATCCTCCTTCGAAATATAACCCCTCCAAAATTGTGTAATGAGAGAGCGAGCTGAGCCTGTGAAGAAAAAGTCCCGCCTGAAATATGTTTACATATTACATGAGAACAAAACTGTCTTAGGTAGCGCGTGGAGTTAGTTAGTTAGTTAACATTCTGGATGTACCAGAGCAGGAGACACCGCGAGCTGAAAGATCTTTTGTATCACTTCGGCTTCCCTATTGAATTCTAATTTATTGGCGAAAGCCAGGTCTTACGTGGCAAGTTCCATTGCCGGGAGCTGGTGGTCTATGTTCGAATGATAGTTATGGTCTACTGTGATAACTGATCAAGTTGCAGAGATGAAAAGAAGAAAACAAAAACAGCTGGGTGTGCTATGTTTGTAAAGGTTCAGCTTCAAAGAGAAACAAATATACCAGTCTTATGAGAGCTATGACTCGATATTAATTGCGCTCACGTAGAAGTGATTTGATTGCTAGATACGCTACAAGACCTTTGAAAATAGAGACAAATTCCATTGAAACTATACAAAAATTTAATCGTTTCACGAATTACCCATAGTGCGAATGTTCAATGTCGAGTTGTCAAGCACACTCGACTCATACTTTTTGTTTACCGCAAAGAAGGACACTCAAGTTCCTCTATGAATGTTTCGATTATCGTTTTTATACCACTTATGAAGTCAAAGAAACGTTATATTCTAGAAGTCTGTACTCCTCTGGTCTTGAAGCTCCATGCCGCCAGCAGCATTAATTCCATTGCACTTGGTGCATACCACCCATCTTTCTAAACGGCTGAGCATTTAACGTCCTGCTCCGCCTATTGCATTTACAGTTATACTAGATAGCCATAATTGTAAGTCGTGTAGTCTTGTCAAGTTCTGACGGGTTCTTTGAACTCTGGGAGCTCATAATCATAGTTTTGCCTCTCATTCGCCAGGGATTTACAAAGGGATACATTCACATGCATACATATATGGTAAGCCGTTCGTTCCAAACACCAATAAGTGTACAGGCACTGCTGGCAGTGTTTCCAGCAGAGTCAGTTTTCTTATTTGAGTCACTAATAAAATTTTTGATTTAAAGCTCTTGTTGTCCGAAAACTTAGTTGGGCGTAATTTGGGGTCCATGTGGGTATACTCATATGTACATTTGTATGTGTATTTAAGAATCTTCGCTTCACAGCATTCCATTGAAAATTACGCAATTTTATTAGCCTTTTTTGCTTTCTAGTAATCCATTTTCATGCTGATTTTCACACGAATGCAATTGGAAAAATTCAGTTAAGCTGATACTGATTTAAAAATTAAATTAAAAAAAAAAAAAAACCAGCAATGTATTCATAACAGTCATGCGAGATTTATATTCATACATATGTACAGTTATTGAAATGCGTGTGTATATGCATATATACATACATATGTTTGTTATGTATGTACATATGTATGCGCATTTATAAATTGCCGTTTTACCAATGAAAAAGTAAAATTTCCGAAAATTGCTTTCAATTCATTTTGATTTTTTTTTGCTTCTGATACGCCGAAAAATTGTTGGCTTTGCGTGTGCGAGACGAGAAGTTCATGTATTTACACACAAAACCACATACAAGCAAATGAATTCGAATAAGTAATCCATAATAAAAAAACATACATACATAGATACTGGGAAATATGCAGATAAAATGAATATAGTACTTTTCACAAAAAGTTATAAGAATAGCCAAAAAATCCTTGTACTACATAACACAAACACAAATTATCAAAAGGTTCAGCTCCCATCCAGAGAAGTGAATGAGGAACGAGTCAAGGTGCTGATACGAAAGCCATCCGTATCCACTGCTTTATCTACCTGGCACTACGCTCGGTCGCTCAATCAATGCAGATCTCCCTGGGCGGAGTCGAGAACAAAGAGAGTGGATCTGCTAAATAAACAGAGCGTAGAAGTGTTTTGGATTAAAGCAGAGTTGAACGGATCATTGGCTGTTGAGAAAACGCCCTTGTCCAAAAGGGCTAATAGAATCTGTCGTATGATCTATGTTCGAGCTCTGCTATTCGCGACATCCGAAAAGTCTCGAAAAGTAAAAAACAAATATTTCCGAAAAGTCTGGAATAAATGCTGAACGGCCTGGAAAAACTCCGTAAATCCCGAAGAAATGTAAAAAGTAAAACATGAAAAACCCTGACAATTCCCGAAATAATATCGAAAAGTCCGGAAAAATCCCTAGAAATAAAAAAATAAAAATCTTGAAAAATCTCAAAAAGTAAAAAACGAAGAAACTCGAAATGACCGGAAAAATCTTGAATTCTAAAAAATCCTAAAAAACAAATTCGAAAATTAAAGCCCGAAAATTCCGAAAAAATCCCGATTGAAACCCGAAAAAAAAAGAAAATTCCGAAAATTTCTGGAAAAAATCTTGAAAAGTTTTAAAAATCCAACAGAAAAAAATTTAAAAGTGCAACATGAAAATTCCCAGTAAGTCCAGGAAAAACTCAAAAAACGTCAAAATTTTTCTGTGAAATCCCAAAAAGTCCAGGAAAATCCGAAAAAAGTCAAAATTTTTCCAAAAACTCCAGAGCAGTTTCGAAAAACCCGAAAATCACGAAGCATTTCATTAAGATCGTCCCGAGTTATTCCAATCTGAGTACAGTATTTTTTCGTTAAAAATTTTTTTTTTAAAAATTCCCGAACGATTCCGAATAGTTCGGAATAGCCACGAAAATGTCCCAAATAATTTTGAAAAAATCCTAAAAAATACCCAAAAATTATACTCCGAAAAAGTTCCGAAAAATGAAAAACGAAGAATACCGACAGGTCCGAAAAAAATTCTTGATCAGTCTAAAAAAATTCCAAAAAATCAAAAAAAAAAAAAATAATTGAAAAGTAAAACACGAAATGTCTCAAAAAATTCCGAAAGAATACCGAAATATAATAATAGAAGAATTCCTAAAAGTTCTAAAAAATCTCGAAAAGCCAAAAACGAGCAATACCGAAAGAGCCTCGAAAAAATATTGAACAGTTTTGAAAATATTCAAGAAATTCGAAAAGTTAAACACATAGAATTTTTAAAAGTCACGGAAAATTCCAGGGACCGAAAATAATCGTTAAATATCATGATTTTTATTTTCGATAAAAAAATAATCGTTATTTTATGATTTTTACTTTTTCGATGAAAACATAATCGTTATTTTATTATTTTTATTTTTAATCTTTTATAATCGAAAAAATGAAAATCAAAAATAACGATTATTTTTTAATCGAAAAAATAAAGATAAAAAATAACGATTACGTTTTGATCGAAAAAATAAAAATCATAAAATAACGATTAAATTTGATCGAAAAAATATAAATCAATTTTTAACGGTTAAATTATGATTTTTATTATAAAGATCATACCCGTCAGGCTCCCTGGAAAATTCCAAAAAAATCCCGCGAAAATCTGTGAAAGTCCCGTAAAAACCCGAAAATAACAAAGCATTTCTTTTTGTTCTCAGTGCCATGAATTAAAAAAAAATTCCGGTCATTTTCTGCTCAAAACAAAAGATAAATGTTTTCGGTACTTTTTGCTCAAAATAGGTGGTAGTAAAAATATACTAAGTCTCGACCCACACCTGGTGTTCCTAAGGACGTCTACTTTTCAAATATTCAATTAAAAACTCTTCTCTTCAAAGAAGATTGTCTCGAGTTACTCCAATCTGAGTAGTTATAGAAGATATTTTTTGCCTTTACACTGAGAAATGAGTTTACTAAACATTTTTATCTCAACACATGACTTAGTAATAGTTACGTGATTTGGTTATAGTTACCAAATCTTGTGTTGAGAAAAATATATTTAGCTGACTCTTTTCTCAGTGTATAAAAATATTTCTACGTATAAGCACGAACTGGCCTAATTTTACTTTCGGCTACTTTTTAATTGAAAAAATAATATCGTGACGCAGTTCACGCTGGTCTCAAAGGGGCCATATTTAACTTGCCACGTAGGTACATACGAGTACTTATACATACAAATGTGCATACGTACAAGCAAACATACATACATGTATATGTATGTTCATATGCACTCCGAAATGACAGCCATACACCAAATCCTTTTAAAGTATCGAAAAAATCCTGCCAAATACCCATAACACCCAACGCAAGCGCGCCGAAAGGAATGTGAAAAAAATCTGAAAATTTTTTTTCACGTGTATGTGTGTGTGTATGTATGTGTGAAAGCTGCAAAAATATTTTTGCTTTTTTGTAAATGTGAACGTACATATGTATTTAAAAGTTCACACAAAGCCATCAGCCACAGCTAGGCAAACTCAAGTATCATTACAAACCCCCGCAAGCCGAGCAGAGTAGACACTTAACAGCACTGGCAACCCGCGCGCCTCACTCTCCCCCAACCAGCGAGTCTAGAAATTCGAAATATTACATGAGCGCCCAACCACATCACATCGAATTCGGCACACACATGCTGAGCCTGGGATTTTGAGCTTCAAAGGTGGTGGGTTGCGTTAAGGCGCCCCCTTTTCTACTTTCAAACATTCCCACACCAACACAAGTATAAATGAAGACCTCACCCTTTGCTTAAACATGCACTACGCGAGAGGGGTAATAAAATGTGCTGTTATGTAAACAACACGAAATATCTATTTCTTTTTTCTTGCTAGCTGTTGTATATACCGCCAACCCTTGCGGCAGTGCGTGCACGTGTAATATGGCAAAAAGAGGGCGAAGAAGCCTGTGACATGATAGAGTTGCTCCAAAAAAAAAAACGAGTGCTTAATGAAAATGAGAAGAAAAAAATATTAAAGCATTAATATTTGATAAGTTGGCGTTGATTGTGTTTGCTAAAGCCAAGCAGGGAGGAGTTGAGTAGATGGCGGGCGGGCGCACGCGTTAAGCGGCAAAATGCTACCACATAATGCCCATCGCGTGCTGAAACGCCGTATTTTCGGCAGCAACGATTTAAATTGAATGGCATCAAAGAATGAGCGCGCGCACACACACATTTACATTTATAAAGCTATGAAAACAAATTTAGCACAAGCGAATATATAAAGTAGAGTTGCGAAGGTGGCAAATGGCATTAAGGCTTGCCAAGCTACATATATAGCAAGCGCGTGAAGCGCAATTGCATACATTTGATTTTCACAGCAAAAGAAAGGAGGTCAGCGCTTAGAGAAAAAAAAGAAGTCAAAATTTCAAAATAGATTACGTAGAGCGCGCGCGCGCACACGTCCACCAGCTTTTGTGGTTATAAATTCTCAGTGGACATACGCCGCCGCTGGCCGCATGCCACTCGACTTTTCTAGCAGTAAAAAAGTGAAGCGTTTAGATGCGCCGACGTTGGCCTTTTGCCGCTAGCCACTCGACTTCGCTTCTTTGTAGTCTAAAAGTAACGCGCTTTCATGGAAGAAATACGCGCGTTTTATTCTGTAGCATACTTGTAGGCGCAAAAACGCGTTTTGCGGGTGAGCGCGTATTGAAGCGCTTAGCGAGCGGCCTGAACAAAAAGCGAAGCGCTTAGAGTGAGCGCCATTTAAAAGTGGAGAGGCGCGCGCGCACATACACTCAAGCGTATGCAAATACATAAGTCGAATTCGGTAATTCTAATTATGCGATTATGTAATGCCGCAGCCATACCCACAACTTTTAATGCGCTTAAGATTTCTCATCGGTTTCGCAGCTAAACTGCGCGAAGCAAACCTTTTATTTTTTTTTTGTTTTTAAGGCAATTAGTAGTGTGTGGCTGCGCGCGGCCACTTTGCGCTCAAGTAACGAACCTCTTTATCTCATTTAGCTTCCGTAAGGGCTACTCAAACAGGCGCGGTGCGATACAAGCTCATACGATATACATTGCTTTCAACCATTGAATTCAAACTTTACTCCAAAAATGGGATTTTGGGAATTGCAGTACACTGCCGCACAAGAATATGCTGCATATGGCACACTCAGTAGCGCGCTATGAGCAAAATTGCCATGTGGGATTATACCGCGCGGTAATGTAAAGCGCTTGTTTGGGGAAAAGTGTCCACATATACGACCAGCTACTAGTCTCGCATTTTCCAAGCGTTTATCTCTCACTTCGTTCTTCCTCCTTAGCATGCTTGTTTGTGTCATTTGCTTACAGAATATAGCGCAAAACTCGTCGTAAAAGTAAATATTTTATTTAACATTTTTAAGTTTACGATGACAGTGAGTGCTAAGTGCGAGCTCGCGTCATTTAAAGTATTTATCAACATCCATCAGTATGCTGCTTGTATTATAATAAAGTCAGCTAGAAAAGCTGCAAACAACACACAACTTTATAGTTAACGGTAATATATGTACATCAAACAGTTGAAACGCCCATAAATGCCAGTTCGCTTGCTTACTTATACGAGTATGTAGCTTTTATCACAGTTTGTTGGTTTGAATGCCTGAGTTTAGTGGCAAGTAAAATGTTTTTAAGTATGTGAGAACGAGTGTGAATGAATTAATTAAATATTTGTGATAAGGGGGAAAGAAAGGCGTCTAGTAGGGATGATAATTGGAATATCAGAACATTTAAAATTCCAAATATTTTTATTTGCATAGAAAGTATACTAAGGAAGAATATAGAAAACAGGTTGGCGTAAAAAATCCTTAGGTTAGGTTTGGTTATGCTGACCAGCTAGTAAAAGCCTCACACAGACCAAAAGAACATCAATTATGGTGGCAGAAACTCATACATACGATCAATGAATCATTACTAACCCATCTGAGGCAATGTTACAGAATATTGCCGTCTCTTTAACGAATTGTTGTAGGCACTTTGATCCATTGTCGATTGGTGATTGTCGGCTCTGCAGCTGAACTTCAATAAATAATGCGAGTCTTTGTCTGCTGAAAGCTGGGCACACGCATATTTTATCCATCCCGTGCTGGTTGCTGTAGAGATAAGCGCTTCCTATGTGAGTGCCCGCACTTCATAAAAATCTCCTCCAATTTCCGATGCACCACTTCTTAAAGCGCTTAGACAGTTTAGGGAAAATTGCAATGGCTCTGTGTGGCCCCGGAGTAGACTTTTAGGTTGGGTTAGGGTTTTGCGGCAGTCCTCTGCGGGACTCACTTAGATTAAGGGTTTTTTTTGCTTAGTAAGAAAGCACATCCATCGCTTCGAGGGTCACCAATATTATCGAAGAAGTAATTGCTGCGTTTGCTCTCCGTTTTGATGGAGCCGGACAATGGCAGAGAAAGTGTTAGATTTTCTCCTCTTCGCTATCGCACACACAGGTGGCGCCCAGTCTGGCTGCGTGGAATCCAATCAGTCAATGTCCGGTGAACTTTTAAACCAGACCTGCTGTGATTGTTTGCTTTTCTGCGGCAGAATTTGCACGTTTGTCACCAGTGAGAAATCCAGAAGAACGCTCTATTTGGCTAGCTCATCGGCTCATTCATTACCTACAATACCTTTGCGCCCTGGGGCCCAAAACAATTGGATGATGTTATCCATGGCTAATCCTGCTTTTATACAATCGATAACGGTGTTCGAGTAGGTAGTATATAGTAATTTTAATATATACAAGGAGTGCCAGTTACTGCCGAAATTCGACCGTTTTTCTAGTTTTTAAGGGTCCCGAAGATTTTTTCGTCTTCGTTTAAGTCGCTGTCTTTATGTAATAGTCTTCGTATTCGTCTTCGGAATACTATATGTATGTATTTGTATTCTACTTCCTATTCGGCGTCAAATTCTTCTTCATTTTCATCTTTGACGTCGTATTTATCTTTGACATCATCTCGCTATTCGTTTTCGTTTCGCTTTCGTCTTCGTATTCATTTTCGACTTCCGATCCTCTACATATTCGCATTTGTCTTCGTATTAGTCTTTGCATTCTCTTTCGTTTTCGTTTTAGTCGCTGTGTTTGTTATTCGTCTTCGGATCGTACGCGTATATGTATTCGCCTTCGTATTTGTCTTCGTATTCGTCTATGTACTCGAACTCATTTTGATGCATACATATATTCGTATTTGTCCTCGTGTTCGTCTTTGTATTCATCTTCGTCATAGTACTCCAATCGTCTCCGAATTCGTCTTCCTATTCATCTAGTCAATTATATTTTTCGGAGTCTTCGCTGGTCATTGTTCAACACTAGCCTTATACGTAAAGTATTTTGATGTTCTTAAGCATTTTCCCATGCTGTTTATGGCATAGAAAACGACAGTATACGGCGCGTAAAATGCATTCACCCGTTACAGAGCGGTTCATATTGATTTTCTAGCCACCCTTCAACCGCTCATCTCCGTATGTACAGTGTACATATGTATGACGCAACTCCGACAGCTTCGCATTTCAAGCACCAATATTTCTCATCGTGGGAAATAGATAGCTAGCTCGACACTTCAACGCTGATGGCAGCAGATAAACAAATCGCTGCACCTTGATGTGCGGCACGCACGCGCATAAATCATTATACATACCATGCATGTCCCTCAAAAACGTTGCGTTGTCATTTGACAAATCTTTTTATTTAGTTTACTATGCTTCACTGTTTATACTTGTATGTATGTGCATATGCATATTCATTGTTTAACGGATGAGTGCGTGACACGAACTTAAATGATATACCAGCCAGCCAGCCAGCTAATGGGCACGGATAAGCGTTTGTCTAACATAAAATGTAAATATGTGGACAATTATGATGGGACAACCGAACGGCATACATACACACACCCAACCTGCGCGCACATAAACAAAGTTTAGCAAACAAATAAACGCGCACGCTCATGTAAATATTCAACGCTATTAACACACCTTATCAGCGGCAAACACAAAACCGAATACCCAGCAAAGAGGAAGCAATGACTAAAGTCAAAATTCAACAGTAACAATTAGCTTAGATAGCAACTAAAACGAATGGGTGGTGAAGTGTGGCGCCGGGGTGGTTGGAGGGACAGTATGCTGCGGGTAGGGGGTTTTTTAATCTTATCATACCCACACACTCCCCAGCTGACCACAAAATGAACAAAAGCGACGTTGTCGAATTGTTCATAAGTACTTGTCACTTCCGCTGTGTTGAAAACTTGCCTGTCGCCTCTAGAAAAAAAAAATACACACACAGAATACAGCACACAAATCGCGGCTGCTGACTAAAATCCAGCTTAATCATCAGTGACTGAAAATACGCTCTTTATCGCTCAGTGTTGCATTCGAAGAAAGTCACCCGCGTAGAAATTCGTGCTTGTAGTTAGGTATGTATGTATGCACATTAGGGTAGACCTTAAAATCAGACACATAACGATTATCTATATATATAAACGTGAATGTCTGTTTGTTTGTTACTTTATAACGTCAGTACCGTACATCCGATTGTGAAAACACGCACACCCACGTTTTCGTCTAGGAGATGGGAAGGTTCTTAGCTAAACTTTAAATAGGGTTGCCACCTGTTTGAAAAGTCAAATTTAACAAAGTCAAGACTGTACATTCCACTGTGGAAACACGAATACCAACGTGTTCGTCTCGGAGAGCAGAAAGTTCTTAGCTACATTTAAATAGGGTTGCCACCTGTTTGAAAAGTCAAATTTAACAACGTCCAAACTGTACATCCGATTGGATAAACATGCATACCAACGTGTTTGCCTCAGGGAGGAGAAGGTTCTTAGCTTTATTTGAAATAGAGTTGCCACCTGTTTGAAAAGTCAAACTTAACAACGTCAAGACCGTACACTTTATTGTGTAAACACTCATACTGACGTGTTCGTCTTAGAAAAGAGAAGGTTCTTGGCTTTATTTTAAACAGGGTTGCCACCTGTCTGAAAAGTCAAATTTAACAACGGCGAAACTGTACATCTAATTGGAGAAACATGCATACCACCGTGTTCGCCTCGGAGAGAAGAAAGTTCCTAGCTATATCTTAAATAAGGTTGCCACCTGTTTTAAAAGTCAAATTGAATTAAATTATACACAAGTTATATCTGGCTGTCTCCAGATCGGAAAACGAGAAACCAAATCGATCATGTTGTGATAGACGGAAGGCACGCTTCCAGTGTTTTAGACGTACGTACACTCCGAGGGCCAAACATCGACTCGGACCATTATCTTGTTGCAGCCAAGATACGCACACGCCTCTGTGCAGCAAAAAATGTGCGTCCAACAATGCAAGGAAAGCTGAACGTCGAAAAGCTGCAATCACAACAGACGGCCAATTTATTCGCCACTCGACTCTCACACCTGCTCTCTGAGAGCACTCTTCAACAAACCGACATATGCCAGCAGTGGAATCACATTTCCCGCTCACTAAGTACCGCCGCCGAAGAAGTAATCGGATTTCAGCGAGCCCGAAAGAACAACTGGTACAATGAGGAA
>JAPVRG010272446.1:394-10726 GCA_029783565.1 Rhagoletis cerasi
AAGCTCTTTCAATATTTCTCTCGTTTCCGTGTAAGACCTGCTCAATTGAAAGATCCTTTAGCACCCTTAAACGAGTGAAAACTTGGATCCGATCAACAATGTCCCTTATCAGCTCCTCGCCGCCTTACTTGAATAGCTCAGCTGGCAGGTCGTCAGCTACAGCAGCTTTGTTGACTCTATCGTCATCGACTGGGGGCTCGGGTTTGTCTTCTCCACTACTTTCAGTTCCCTATAGCGGTCCCACATGGCTCGTATTGCGCCCGATCGCTGCGTGGCCCTGTAGGCGGCATGTTTTTTCTCTGAAGCTTCTTGACATTCCTTATCGTACCAGTTGTTCTTTCGAGCTCGCTGAAATCCGACTACTTCTTCGGCGGCGGTACTTAATGAGCGCGAAATGTGAGAAAATGAGAGAGCAGATGTGAAAGTCGAGTAGCGAATAAATTGGCCGTCTGTTGTGATTGCAGCTTTTGGACGTTCAGCTTTCCTTGCATTGTTGGACGCACATTTTTAGCTGCACAGAGGCGGGTGCGTATCTTGGCTGCAACAAGATAGTGGTCCGAGTCGATGTTTGGCCCTCGGAATGTACGTACGCCTAAAACACTGGAAACATGGTTTCCGTCTATCACAACATGGTCGATTTGGTTTCTCGTTTTTCGATCTGGAGACAGTCCTGTAGCTTGATGAATCCTTTTATATTTGCACCTACTACTGCATACTAGCATATTTCGGGTACCGGCGAAGTCGATTGGCCTCAGTCCGTTATCGGGCGTTTCGTCGTGGAGGCTGAATTTTCCGACAGTGGCGTCAAAGATCCCTTCCTTGTCCACCTTGGCATTGAAATCGCCAAGCACGATTTTGACATCGTTCCGGGGGCAGCGCTCACATGTACGCTCCAAGCGCTCATAGAAGAGATCCTTGGACGCGTCGTCCTTCTCTTCCGTCGGGGCATGGGCGCAATATCTTATAAAAATTACTCATAACTGTTTAAATACACTGCACTACCTAATTTACCATAATCTTTTTATTCTGGCTATCAAGTCTTCTAATATTAATTTAACGGATTCTCTGATATCAACAGAACAATAAAGTGGTTGGATAGAGGTAGTTTAAAAATATTTTATTGTTTGGTTCTATAATTTTTAAATTTTGAATTTACAATACTTGCTTACTACAAATTTACTGATAGCTAGGTTGCTAGAAACTTGAATGCTTTACAACGAACTTTACACTCCGCTTTCTGATATACGAATGAATTGATGTGCGGTGCAACCTCCCGCTTATATACCTGCGCTCTCATCTCTAGAAACTTCCAATCGAAAGTTCTCGTTATCGAGAATTCCCTTCCCCCTCTAGTATCATCTGTCGTAGTGCAGCGAAAACAAACACATACTTGCATCGCAGTATTTTTCCATTGTCGTTTCTCGGTGTCGCGCTTCTACATCTTTCGCGATCGTTCGCTTTAATTAATTCGTGTGTTCGCAGTATTCGCCACAATATGTATATTTTTTTATTATTAAACGCTAACAAAAATTGCAATCTTTTCAACTCGTGTAAAAAAAATTAACTTTTTTTACATATTTGTTTGCGCATTGTACAGCATGTATTCACAGCAAGTAACATTTTCACTTTTAGCGAAAATAGATCGGTATAAAGACAACAATTAACAGGACAAAAATATAATCTATCTATTCTAATTATATAACTAATTTTGTAACAGGCGAACGGCTGGTCCGATTTTTATGAAATTTTGTATATAAATAGCTTCCAGCAACCGACACGTTCCAGACCAAAAAAAAAATTAACTTTTTTCCGGTAGGTGGACAAGGGACCGATCTATTCGAAAAAATCTTATTATGGCCCGATTTGCTTAAAATTAGCTGCGTAGCTTTTTGCCTAGATTCGCATATAGGATCCTTTTTTCCCGGGAAGTGGACCTGGGACCGAACGATGAATGGCACTGTTTGCTCCACTTTTAAGCTGCTTGCCAAGAGCTTGGTCTTATAAAAAAAGATGAGCATTATTATCACACTCTCAAAGAAGCTGCCTTATTACAGTCACCACTACATCTAAGAGAAAATTCTCTATTATAAAAGTTGTTTGCCAGCCATCAAACTGCATGTCCTTATGGACCACATTCCGGCAATACTTCTGCGAAGACATTTTGTTTAATCAACGTCAGCGGCTCAATAATCCTGGATTACCATTTTGTGATCGCATTTTTAATAGAGTCTTAGTTCTAATTGAGGCTATAAGGTTATCACCCTTAGTGAAAAGATCTAAGCAGCTTTGGTATACCTTTCCCGAAAAGTACCCGAGCGAACAGCATCAAAGCGTGGCTTAAAACAGGAGCTTTGTGGCATGATATTAAGAAGTTGCATTTGCGGACAAATATGAGAGCCCATCTTATCTGTCTCGATTCTTTTAGGCTGGATATGTACGTATTGAAATATATATGGAAAGAATTAATGGTAAAATACACTTTAGCTGGCATCAAAAAATGAGGTGATTCAATATTTGGCTGTTTAAATAAAAAGTAAAGCGAATATACACGTTCATATAATGTCATTTGTTCGATTTCATTTAATTCATACGTTTAGACGATTATTTCAAAACCAGAGCTGTAAAATTTCCATTACGATTATTAATCATTAATTTTTTAGCATTATTTTTTAATTTTAATGATTATTTTAATTTTCTTACTAACCCAGCAATTAATAATTATTTAAAAAAAATTTACCTTTTTAAAAAAGTATTTTCTGGGCTCACTTGAATATAAAAAAACCCCATTTTTTTCATAGAAGCGTTTTCGAGATTTTTTCGAAAAACGTGTTTTTTGGTACCTTCGCAGTTATTTGTCAATATCTTTTAAAAAAAGCAAAGCAAACTACCGTTCGAAAGGTTAACGCGATTACGTCAAAATTTTTCGACTAGTGTTATTTTTAATTATTTGATTGTTTTTAGTTATTTGATTATTTTTTATTATTTGATTATTTTTAATTATTTTTCCAAATAGATGAAGCTTTGTTTGGCAGGCAAATTTTCATAAGTTAGTATTAAATAACTGAAACCAAATTCACTGTCCGAGTAAATACTAATTAAGAAGTGTGTATATTGACAAAAGTGTGGAATTTTCCTAAGTTTTACACCAAATTTGGAACTCTGATGTATGTATAGTATGCGGTTTTGTTGCAGTATGGACAATACTTTGATAAAAAATGAGCAAATAAAATAAATCAACCAGTGCCGTTATCCTTGTGCATTTATCTCATGTTACTATTATTCACAAGTTGAAATAAATCATAAAATTTAAAACAAAAACCAAAAATAATTGAAAATAATTAAATTATTACATTAATATTATAATAAAAAAAATCAAAAATAATTGAAAATAATCAAATAATTATAATAATCATGCAATTAAAAAAGTTCAAAAATAATTAAAAATAACATAAAAATCAAGCAATTAAAATTAATTTTTTTTTTAATTAATTAATTATTAAACATTAAAAAGGTGCAAATAATGGTATTTAATAATTAAACGGCTACCCAATTAAAACGTGCTTTAATTAACAATCATTATGATTACTAACCATTATTTAACAGGTTTGTTCAAAACATTATACGAAATTATTCAATTCGTTTTGTTGCAGTTTTTTATAAGCCCCATTTTGAAATCGGCCCGCTTGGAACCGGGTGCGGGCTGCTAGTGTATATATATGTACAGCCATGGACACATAAATAGCACAAATGCGGACCCAATATTACGTCTAACTTCTTAAGTTGTAAGCAGGGTTGCGTGATTTTGAATTAGTCAAATCACAAATCCACAAATCAAATTTATTTCTGAATTGAAAGTTGCATGAAATTATAAATATATTGTATTTGGGATTTGATTTGTAGACCAAATAAAAAATAAAAAGGATTTGTGATTTGAATCGTTGACCAAATCAGAAATCAAATTTATTTGCGATTTGTTATGTCAACCAAATAAGAAATAAAATTTATTTGTGATTTGATTTGTCAACCAAATAATAAATAAAATTTATTTGTGATTTGATTCGTCGATGAAATAAGAAATCAATTTATTTGTGGTTTAATTTTTCAACCAATTTCGAGATTTTTGGGACTATTTCGGGATTTTCGGAACTTCTTTGAGATTTTCAGGATTCCCAACCAAATTGATTCGCGATACAAACCAAATCACAAATTTTATTTCTTATTTGGTTGACAAATCAAATCACAAATAAATTTGATTTCTTATTTGGTCGACGAATCAAATCACAAATAAATTTTATTTCTTATTTGGTTGACAAATTAAATCACGAATAAATTTGATTTCTGATTGGGTCAACGAATCAAATCACAAATCCTTTTTATTTCTTATTTGGTTGACAAATCAAATCACAAATAAATTTGATTTCTGATTTGGTCAACCATTCAAATCACAAATCCTTTTTATTTCTTATTTGGTTGACAAATCAAATCACAAGTCAATTATATTTCTTAATTAATGGAGGATTTTGAATCAAAAAGGATTTGAAATCACGCAACCCTGGTCGTAAGTTAGATGAACACTAAAAATTTTGCATGTATCTACTTGTTACCATTATGTAGCTCATGTCCCGCACAAATTTTTCGTTTGCATTCAATCGAATTTAATGCGTGGCAATTTTATTGCGCATAATGTTGATTTGAAGTGGACACGTAAAGCACATTTTTAAGTATTTAAGAATTTTGTGTCAAGATCTCGCGTGTTTTTGATTTGATTTTGCGAACCAATAATTATTTAGTCATTTTGTAAAAATGTCGTTCACGAACTACATCGTTCATTGAACTAGTTCACTTGATGAACTAAGTGAACTAGTTCGCAATTCTAAATGAACGATTTGTGTTAGAATTGCCATACTCTAGAAAATTTTACTAATCCACTTATTTTGCATTACACTAACTGTCGGTTTCACCAGCAATTTAATTGAAAAACGAATTTTCCAAGGATGCATCGTAACGTTAATTTTAACGTTCACCGAAAAGAAACAAGCGTTTCTGTTGAAACGATTCAATTTTTTTTTATCGTTTAGGTAATTATCAAAATAACTCTATTTTGGTTATTAACGAAAAGAAATCCAATCGTTTACGCTAAAGCTGTAGCATGCCTTTAGGCGCTAAATGTTAAAAGCGAGCTGGCAATGGTTTACAACAACTTTTCGTTGATTTATTTCGTTTCACTGTTAAGGATTGATGATTTTTTTTGTTTCAATGTTAACGATTGAGTTTTGTGTCGTTTCAACGGAAACAATTGAATTTCGTTTCGTTAATTTAGCTCTGAAACGTAACGAAATTATTTCGTTAAGTTAATTTTGCTCATTAACGAAACGAAATGATATCTTAATGTTTGTTGAGCATCCCTGGAATTTTCCCTTCGGTCAGTTTCCAAATATAAAAATCATTTTTCGCTTAAATCGCTTTCGTGAATCTGGGGGTAAATAGCAAATGACGACAACTCTACCATTTGTTGATCTGCAGTGTTACCATTATTTAAATTTTCTCAAAAAATTTTTAGTTGTTACGGCAACCACAGAATTGTATGATGTGACAACCGTGGTGGCAGCACTTTTCTATTTGCGCCAATTCTTTTTCTTTTGCCGCGAAAGCCATGCGCTAGTTTTTCTGGAGTTAAATTAAGTATATTACATTATATTTCTTTATTTATAATATATATTTTACTTATTTTTATTTTCAAGTCATACTCGTTTGTGCTTTTTTACAAAAAGCCTGTTCCAGGTGTTCACGATTTGCAGGTTTTTACCCGAAGTCGTTCCTGGTGGCCGCCTTCCATAAGGCTTATTAAGGGTGAAAAACAGCTTTTCGTGCAAATCGTGAATATCGTGAAGCACCTGGAACAGAAGTAAAGTTGATTCCCAATGTGTGTACATATGAATGAATTACAAATAAAAAATGTACAAATGCTAAATTCTTTTGAGTGATTCGAACTAGACTCACTGGTCACTTAAATGAACTAAACTTCCCAACTCTACCGAAAAGAGAGCGCTTATACATACATATGCATCATGTGTCAACAAGAAGATACCAAGAAAACCAAGACCACGTAAAACCGATATTTGTGTTGACAGGAAGTCAGCAATAGGGATGGCGAAAGAAAATCGGTGTTTGGAAAAACCGGTGTTTTATATGGGAATTTCGGTTTTCTCGATCTATTTAACAGAGTCGGTTTTAATCGATCTTTTTTTAAAAAAACCGAAAACCGAGATTTCGACTTCGACTTTAATGTGCCACCACTATTTGTTTGTATTTTCGCAATTTTGCGCCATTTAGGGCCTGTTTTTCAAAGGCTGGTTAACACTAACTGCAGGATAAACATCGTTATCAACGTTATCGACTCACTGTTATATCTTATGGAGTCGATCACGCAGTTAGTTTAACCAGCCATTGAAACACCGGCCCTTACTGAAATTTTTTGGAAATAAATAAAAAGGAAGTTGAAGTAAAAATAAATTATATTTTGGGTGTTCACACCTGTCTGGTTATCTGGTTATCAGGTTATCTGGTTAAAAATGATTATTCTCTAGTGTATTTTGTTTTTGTAAACTGAGTAAAAGATATAACCACATAACCAGATAACCTGATGACCAGGCTAGTGTGAACACCCCAATTGTTTAGTGTTTTTGTATTCAAAAAATAAGCAAATTTTTTTAATATTCCTTTTCTTTTAGATTTGTAATCGAGAGTACGAGGTACAATAAATGCAAAACTTGCTGCAATGAAATTCAAACAATTCAAAAAATACAATAAATTAAAGTTCGGTTTACCGAAAAACCGGTTCTTTGTTTTGATTTTTTTAAACGGTTTAAAACCGGAATAAAAAACTGTGAATAAATGCAAACCGGGTTTTTCGAAACGGTTCCCATACCTAGTCAGCAAGAGAAATTATGCTGGAAGTTAATGAAGAATTTGGTGTGAATGTATCTAGAAAGCTTGTGGGAAGTCGACTCAACGAAGCTCAGCTTTTTGGACGAATCAGCAGGAAGAAACCACTCCTGTCCAAACGCCAGATCAAAACTCGACTGGCATTTGCAAAGGCCCACAGAGATAAACCAACACAATTTTGGAAAAACGTGCTTAGGACCGACGAAACCAATATAAATAGGATAGGTCCAGACGGAAAAAGAATTGTTCGCCGTCCAGAAGGTCAAGCCCTCAACCCTAGGTATACTAAAGAAAACATTAAACACGGTGGTGGAAGTATCATAGTCTGGGGTGCGTTTTCATGGTATGGCGTCGGGCCAATTGTTCGTATAAACGGTAAAATGGACCGGTATCAGTATTTGGATATACTAAAAAACAACATGGAGCCGTTTGTGTTTGAGTCCATGCCCATTAACTGGACATTTATGCAAGACAATGATCCAAAGCACACCGCAAAGGCAGTAAGACAATGGCTCGAAAGAGAAAAAATTAGGATATTGGATTGGCCTGCGCAAAGCCCGGACCTGAATCCAATAGAAAATTTATGGAATGACGTCAAGACAGAAATAGCAAAGAAAAAATTCAAAAAGTTTGATGATTTGTGGGCTGGAGTTGAGGAAGCTTGGCGTTCAATCCCAAAGGAGCGATGTCAAAAACTGGTGGAAAGCATGCAGCGAAGATGTGAAGAAATATTTAAAACTGGTGGATATAGTACAAAATACTAACCAAGCGATTATTTTTTTACCTTTATGTAAACTCTTCAGACTGTGCTATTTATGTGTCCCAGCTGCCTTGCAGGATATTGATGTTTTTGTCTATTTTTATTGATAATAGAATATTTATCGTTTTTGTTTTTTTTTCATAATATGATAGTAAATAATTTTCATAATAAAACCAATGCTTTTTTAAATCCTTACCTGATAAACTTGAGGAATAAATAACGTTTTCTTTTTGAAGACCAAGTGTGCTATTTATGTGTCCATGGATGTGTATGCATATATTTAAATTCATCGTCATCACACTAAAGAATTCGTGTTACGATTAGTATTTTGTGTACAAAATGGAATTTCGGAATTCTTTCTTCTTCATATACGTATGTAGCTGAAACACAGCCCAAAGATGATTATCTAGCTATGTACATATGTATTTATGTTCAATATTTTTAAGACCAATGCCTTCTCACGATGTTTTGTTTCGCAATCCTAGTGCTTAAACGCCTGTTAAACGTATTATGTATTTCCATGAGTAAATGCTACTTTTCTGCTATATGATACAAAAGAGTAGAATTTACATATGTATGTAAATACATATCGTTTAAAAGGCCTGTTATCAAGCCCGCTGGATGCCAAAACCTGGAAATGTTAATTTTTAGGGATTAGTTTTCAATATCCAAAGAGGAGTTTGGTTCACTAAAAGCCATTTGTTGATTTATTATTAATTTGCATGTAAGTGCAAATATATATTAGGGCTCCTAATAATGAATTGAGATTTTTCAGAACGTCATTAAGTGCAGCCAAGACAAGCTACTGGGCAAATATTTACTTCAACTGTTTTAACTTATGCGTCTATAATGTTCCAAATTAAGTAAAAGAAGAAAGATGGCAAAAGTTATTTTGTCATACAATGATTTAAAGCAAGACAGGCGGTCCGCAAGGATAATGTCTGTGCAAGTTTCTGAAAACAAGGCTGTAAGACTACTTCAAAATGTTTCTCTTTGGATCATAGCCCGGCCCTTTTCGAATATTTTTGAAGTGAAACTTCTTAATCGAGTTCGGAGATGGTTGCGTTAAATATTTAACACCAAGTCATAAAATCTGTATCGTTCGTTCGATTCTGATGAGGTGTCAAATGAAAGGGCTTGATCTGTAGATGTGCAATATGGTTTTGGTTGTTTAAAGGGGCCATATATACGAAAATCAAATTCAAATCATTTATTAAGTTAAATGAATTATCCCAATATGGGTATCAAAAGAAATGGTTTTGAATAAACTGCATTTTCTAGCTACATGTAGGAGGGTTGCCACCTGTTTCAAAAGTAAAATTTAGTTAAATTATACAAAAGTCTTATGCATAAAATCCCATACAGTAAGCGTGAAAAGAAAGAGCTCAAAGAAACACAATTAAAATATTGTGGCGAATACGGGGTACACACGAATTAATTAAAACGAACGGTCGCGAAAGAGGTAGAAGCGCGAGACCGATAAACGACAATGGCAAAATACTGCATGTGTGTGTGCAACACAAGTACGTGTTGTTTTCGCCGCAGAAAACACTAGATAGAGACTGGAATTCTCGATAACCTTCGTTTGGAATCTTCTAGAGATGAGAGCGCAGGTATATAAGCGCCAGCTTACACTGCACAGCAATTCATTCGTAAATTAGAAAGCGTAGAGTAAAGATCGTTGTAAGCATTCAAGTTGCTGGAAAGCAAGTTATCAGTAAATTTGTAGTAAGCAAGTATTGTGAAGTGTTTCTTGTTCAATAAAGTTAGTCGTACTGTAAATTGGGCATTTTAATTTAACAATCCAGTGATCGAACCCGAAGTATTTGGGAAATTATCGAGGATCAAAAGATAATCGTAACAATATATTTGAGGTGCTTGAAGAGGGTGGCCACCTGTTTAAAAAGTTAAACTCAAATTATTGAAGCGAATCTTATTATTACAGCTCCGATATGTTAACGCCGCGGTATAGGTAGTATATGGCGGGTATAGCAAACGAATAGCTGCGTTAAACGCCAATTGGGCGGGGAAAGGCTAATGCAAAGACAAGAATATAAACAAGAACAAAGATAAAGAAAGGATGAAGATGAAGATGAAACTGAAGATAAAGATCAAGATAAAGACAAAGATAAACATAAACATAAACATAAACATAAAGATAAAGATATAGATAAAGATAAAGAAAAAGGTAAAGATAAGGATAAAGATAAAGGCAAAGAAATTCAGACACAGACAAGGCCAAAGCCAAAGGGATACATAGATATAGAAAAAGACAAGCACAGGACATACACAAAGGCAACGACAAAATTTTCTCATAAATGAGACCACTGATTCTGATTTGAAAACATTTGCATCAAAACTTATGCTTATTTTACAAATACAAAACTCATTTTAATTGCCGGGTATCTTTCTCCAAATGCTGCAATGAGAGATATAAAATTGTTTTTCGGTAAAACTTTATTATAATTGTCATCTACAAGCTGTGAAGCGCTTGAAGATATTGCTGTAAAACCTGTAGACTGTTATGACCGACCTGTAATTCTGGCAGGAGATTTCAATGTCAACTTCTCGCTGGCCGAATCTGATGAACTAATAAAATTTGTCAAAGAAAAATTTTCATTGGAAAT
>JAPVRG010272448.1:0-12661 GCA_029783565.1 Rhagoletis cerasi
TTAACGTCCAGATCCGCATGTTGAATAATGATTTCTGTAGAGTCTGTGGCGATGAGAAATTCATTCGTCGAATCCATTCAGTATTTGCCCCTAGAATGCCTTATGCGCTTAGGATTTATTTGAGAACATAAACGGTTTATGCGCCGTTTCGTACGAATAGCTATTTGGATGCGCCAGAAGTTGAGGATGGCTTACGTATAGCTGCCTTTTTCAATTCCTGCGCCTTTCAAAAAAAAAAAAGCATAAGGATTATGTATGTTGATCAACCAGCCCTGGTTTAGACGGTATCCTCCCGGCCATATAGCAATCAGTGGATGCCACTATCAAACCCTGGCTTTTCTCAATTTTCAAAGGCTCTATAGTCCTTAACTATGTCGCCATTGTCTTAGAGGAGAGTGAAAGTGTTTTTCATTCCAAAATCTGGAAGGCGAAGGCACGTCTACTCTAAAAATCACTTTAAAATTGGGCGACTACTAGGGTTGTCCAAAAAAACATTTTTTTTTAATGCTTTTCAAAAACACTTCATATGAGGAGGTGTACAGCGAGCTTTTTTTTTCGCCTGTAAGGCGAGGCGCTCTAATACACATACATATATAACCAGATTTTGTGGTACAATAATATATTTTATATTTGGCATTGGAAAGCTGCGTATCTGAAATTAATTTCAACTTAAAAAATCGATTAATTACTTTTTTGAAGTAACGATGGAAAAATCTATTGTATTCTCAGTTACAAGTTTTTCATATAAAAAAAAATATTAAAAAATAAATAAATAAAATTATAAAAAACTAATTAAATAAGTTTAACTATTGCATTCTTAGGTAAAATAGTGACTATCTCTCTTTGCAACGATGCACACAGAAGTAATTATGCGCACAGCGCCTTTGGGATACGCTGATTGCTAGCAGCCTCCAACACAAGCAGCCACAATTAAAAATAATGAAAATAATAAATATGAAAATAAAAAAAAAACTACACAAAAGAATACGCGATAATGACCGCTGGACACTTGATGCGACCTCAGTGCATAGAGTTCAAACAGTGATGAGAAATGTAGCCTCTTGGAACTGATATTGCAGCACTTGCATGCAACATGCAGTGGCAGCATTAACGTACTTGCATGCAACACCAAAAAAAAATTGTTAGCGAAGTATTTTCATGGCAAACAAGCTTCCAAGTTGGTTATTATTTATGTATTGCACTTACTTGCTAAGTATGTGTGTATGTATGTGTGTGTTTTATGTTATGGCTGAAAGGGCTTGCTTGCCAAACAACGTCCGTCCAGTGCAGCTCCTCCATAGTCAGCCAGTCAAACCAGTTTTGCCGGTGGTGCATGTTGCCCATACGTTCTGCCCTGTACTTTGGTTAATTATTTTTCTAAACTCGTTTTTGTCTGTTCTTTACATGCATTATTTTTTAATTTTTATTTGGTAAATTCCTCAACTCCGTTCTATCTCATTTCTCCACTCTTCCGCGCTGCTTTTTGTGTTCCAGACAATTTTATTTTTATTGTTGTTGGCGCTGATTTCATTTTTTCCAACAACAGCAGCAAATGCACGGCCCATCACTGACAGCGCCAACTTTTGCCCGAGGAGCTCCTGTTGGCAGCAGGCAGCTGGCCGCTGGCATCAGTGCTAAACTGATTACTTTTACTAAGCCTTACAGCTTTTGGCGATTACTCATCAGCTTGTACTCAGCTTGTGTGTTCAGTGGTCAGCTCATAGCGCACTCTTGTAGATTTTGTTGCTGGTTTTAGAGAGAACTGCATGTAGCCAGAAACATTCGAAATTGCTCATAACATTGGTAAAAGCTTCTATGTAGGACTGGCTTTAAGGTCATTTGCGGGTAGTACAGCTAGAACACTGTTGGCGCGTGGTTGCCAGCATCGCTTTTTGCCACTCAATGTTGGGTGCTTGGCTGACAAATTGTCTTGTTGACGGATTGCCCAACCCAAAGGCGGCTACCTTCGCTGACTAACTGCATTGCTGCAGTCTTTTGTAAAGTAACTACATATCTACATATGTACATAAATGTTTATTCTGGTTGTTGCTCTTGTTGATTCACTGTTTCGACGTATTCATTTATGTTCCGTATTGCTGTGCACTCCATGCCAAAAACAATAAAGTTTTAGGTTCCTTCTTTTTGTTACGCCAACTGAGGCTATTGTTTTGTTGTTTCATATTTGTTTTCCACTTTGTATGCTCGAACTGGTTAGTTGTACTCATATTCTAATACATATGTGTGGGCATTAGGGAGGTCAAAAAATACACATAAAAATCGACTTTCTGGAGATTTCCCGTAATTTCTTGGATATAAGAGATAAGAATATCGGCTGTGAAAAAGTAGTTAGTAAAATTTTAAAGTTAAATATTCATCATAATTTTATGTCTTGAGGACCTCTGAGGATGAATAATCTTATTTGATCAAAAAATGTTTATTTTTAACGAATTCATAGCAATTCTACGAAAAAATTAATTTTCCCCATGTAAAATATATGTATGGACGACTTCAAAGCGCCGGCGGCATGATTAAATATTAACCGATTTCAAAATAAAAAATACGGGTCGCCTTATTTTCGATATTCTTTAGTTGTGGGGGGGGTGGCGAAAAAATAGGTTGAACCACCCAAATGGACATACTATTAAAGAAGAATGTTAGGTTAGCTAATTTGGCTAATGCAGATTCCTCTGGGGACCACCTCAAAAAAGTAAAAATTCAAAGGTTCCCAAAGGCAATATGGGATATTCAGAGAAGTTTCGATATTAACTTCAAACAAGGTTCCTATTTTACCTACAAATCGGTACTACAGAGAAACTTTGCTCCACAATATGCAGAAGAAGACACGGCCTATTAATAAAACCCAGATTGGACATTGTGATAAAAGCGGTTATTGGAGAGTGGATAGTAGCACATTAGCACCCACGCCATAAAGCCACAATGAATTTTCAGCTTTGATGAGAAGCTTCTTCATGGCAAAATTAGTCATTGATTGTCGTTTCTGCAATGTACTCGTACTCGTACTCGTATTCGCATTAATACTTATATTTTTACTCATATTCTTACCCACATCGCTTTGTGGCTGTTTCTTTATGCGTTTTTTTTTCGTAAATATACAGCACCTAAAAGTTTGAGATGGAAATTTTTCTAAAATGTTTTGCGTTTCGTACCAACGATTTCGCAGCGCTAGATTTTTAGCACACGCCCTTACAATATGGCCTTATAAATTGTATTGTTTTTTGCTGCCATAGTATAAACTGTTACTTGCCTAATACAATCGCCATTGTTTACCAATCGACCGACAAGAAAAAGTGTGCCAAAATGCGGGGCAGCTTTAACACAAACAATTACATGCATGGAAACGGACATGTAGTATACGGAAACAAAGCTCCATGCACATACATAGTAGATACATATGTATATGCATATTTCGGCGTGAGTATGCGACTACAAATGCTGAAATGCTGCTGTTGCGACCAATTGTTGCGCTGCGATATCCACTTTTATCCAGTTCCCCAGCTCCCTTTCTTGTATACCTCCCAATCACCTTTGTTATGTCCTCCTTTACTGCTGCCTGCCTATACTGCCGCTGCTTGTATGCTATACGAGCACTGTTGCAGCAAATTTGTTCGCCCATTTGTTTGAGGTCGTTCAATGCGCTTTGGCATTTTTTAGCGTAAAAGACCAGTCGATTTTTCTTTCCACTGCTTTATTTTATCGTTCTTCTTGTTGCGTATTTCTTTTGTGTGGTTACATATGCATGTGGATATGTCTGTATTAACTTTTTATTTCCGCAAAAAAATGTGGGTAAGTCCACTTATGTTTAGGGCTTTCACATTCATTTTAACAACAGCCATATCCCACATATTGACGTTAAAATATAGGTTGCAAAAGATGTAGAAAATTACTTCCTTTTGGGATTGTTTGTAGCATCAAATGGTTTTCAAGAGTTCAAAAAAAAAAAACGTATGCAGTTGTAAAATAGTCGCGGATTTATTTTTAAATAATTGGTTGTAGCGGAACACTGCGCCCGGAAATATCTTTTGTATCGCTACAGAGACTCCCTAAACCTTACCGCCAAAGATACCTTTGTTTTCCTTAAAATCCTAAAAGGGCCTTGGAAGGCGAATTCCTTATTACACAGGGTTTAACTGTAGTTGCTTTAATATGAACTAATCTTTGTAACTATGGCCGAGGACGGACAATTACAAAGAATGTTTTCTGAAGGCACCACCAACATTCTGACTCTATGGTCACACCTATTCGATGCACATGAAAACGTAAGCGGCTGTGGTCAGCTAGATACTCAGAGGGTAACTTGACATCACTTCTATTTAACGGAATAATATCATTACAAGCGACTGGCGGCCGAAGTAGCCGAGTGGTTAGAGTTGCTGAAGTTTGGTTGGATTCCTGGTCCGAGCAACATCCAATAAAAGGTATTTTCCTAATATCGGACCCCTCTCGGAGGACTCCGGTGTACTTCCTACCAAAGCTCTATGCCGTTCGGAGTCGCCGTAAAACTTGAGGTCCCTCTAATAAGATCAAGAAGCTCGGCCAAATAAGGACTGTACCGAAAAGAAACTGCATACTTTCAAATTTAAATTTATTGAAAAATAGGCGGTTGATGAAATTTGTTTGGATGCCGTTAGAAATTACAAAATGTAATGTTGTCACATTATTGTCGCCTTGTTTTTTTAAATAAATTTTATAGTTTTCGCAATGCCACAAATCGAAGAGGAAGTGCGCAAGAAATTGTGCACAATTACTGCACTGAAAAAGGAATTTCGTATAGACAGTTGGCAAAATGGTATAAAGTCAGCGTAAATGGTGTCAAAAACGTGGTTATCAAGTTTGGTAATACTGCTTCCATCAAAGACAGGGCAAAATATGGAAGAAAAAAGGGTGCAAGTGACCAAAATCTTGAAAAAAAGTTACTGGTATTAATAAGCCAAAAGAGAACAATGTCCGTGAGAGATTTTCCAAAAAAAAAAAACAAAAAAAGTGCGCCTATGATACAAAGAGTTAAGAAAAGGCATCATTTGAAAACTTACAAAAAACAGAAAATACCGAAAAAAGTGAAAAACAACTGAAAGTTGGCAAAACAAGGCTCCGAAATTGTACGACCGTTTGCTTCGCGACTCCGTTGAGTGCATTGTGATGGACGATGAAACCTATGTCAAAGTGGACTCAAGAACGTTGCCAGGTCCGCAGTTCTACACGAAATGGAAGGGTTGTACAGTTAGGCAGCCAGTGTCATGCTTTGAAGTGGAAAAATGTGGTGATAAGATATTAATTTGGCAGGCTATATGTTCTTGTGGCCGGAAGAGTACCTCATTTTGTACGAAAGGCACTACATCGGCCGAAACTTGCCAAAAAATAGTGCCTTAATCGCCGCCTTTTGCAATATTTTTGCCCGATTTGGCTATATCGCATTACGCCAATTCCACTTTGGTCTTATTAAAAAATAACAATGTCCATTATATAGCAAAAGAAGAGAACCCACCAAATACTCCTGAACTCAGACCAATAGGGAGATATTGGGCAATTGTCAAACGAAACCTAAAGAAGGATGGCAGAGTTGCTAGAAACATCGCAGAGTTTAAAAAGACTGGCTCAAAGCAAGCAGAATGATTACTAGAACGGGTGTGCGTAATTTAATGAAGGCGATTAAACAAAAAATTCCGCAAAAATTGAGGGAATAATATTTTGCTGCAAATTTTTGTTGATAATGCAGTAAAATATATTTCTCTTAAAGAACAAAAAAGTTCGACATAAAATATAATAAAATTCGCTACGTTACAATCTAAACAATTTGTGCAGTTTCTTTTCGGTACGGTCCTTACTTAATACAAGTGTATGCGCTTGGCTAAAAACGCATCCCTTTACTCTTTACTAAGATTTAATTTAGTGCAGATTGCTATTTTGGTGCCAGGCCATTCTTAAAACGTCTGTGTGCCAATGTGCATACATTCATACGTAATGGGTGCACTAATATTCTGCCCAACAGAAGCGCTAAATGCTATCCTCAACCTGATGCCTATCGATCTTCACCTTAAAGAAGTGCCCATGCAATAGACGGCCCGAAATGCAATTAGTAAGGGCGACAGACTATATGGTAGACAATTTATACTTCAGCTGTAGCGTGCAAATGCTGGTCCATTCCAGAAAAGAATGGAGAAGAGACCGACTGGCCTATATAGAGGCTATCTCCCTATACTCCGTCGATTTCATGATTGATAGCGGTGTGGGATCGGGAGTCTACTCTGAAGAACATCTTCCAAGCGGAAGTTCTAAGTATCTTCGAAGCCCGTACAGTCCTTAGTAATGAGTCGGGTGCAAATGTAAATATATATTCTGACAGCCATGTGGCGCTAAAGACAATAGCATCTCCGGCTGCCAATTATAAACTAGTTAAGCAATGCAAAATCGGATTGCGTCCAGAATCTCAGTCAACTACCGTCTTGCCTGGGTTTCCATACACAGAAACATCATTGGCAATAAGAAGACTGATGAATTGGCGATTTAAATGAATCCAAGACGGTGGCATTGGATTGCCCGCTTGGAATAATCCAAAGAGAAATTACTCTTAATTTCCTTGAACTGGCTAAAAACAGATGGTCAGGTGTATCCAGAGAACTCTGGCCTGACTGGAAAGAAGCAATGTCCTTGGACCTGCTTAATAGATCAAGGGCAAATGTGTTCAGTTTTGTTGCAACCATCACGAGGCACAGGCCATCAAAGTTGCGCAGAAACGCGCTAATTGGCTCATAACCAACTTCTAAGAAGCAATGCGACCAACAAACCAATATTCATACGTATCCGGGATCAATGGCACGGAGTCTCTTCGTCTAGTCTTTGCGAACTGGGATTTTGAATACGAACTTTCTCCCTAGTACGAGTATATCATTCTTGCTCATGGAATCCGCATCTACTAAACCCTGGCCTCTTCCCGAGATCCTGAATTTCGTCACTCGTCACTTATGTATTGTTAGACTCGTATGTATGTATCCGTGTCCGGTTTTATTGTGAGGTAAACTCCCGATATGTTCTGAAGCTGGACTACGAAAATGTCAGCGAGTTTTTCCGACACAAATTTTATCAAAATTGTTTTATAATTTTATGAAAGGCCTGATAAGACGTGCAGCACTTGCAGCACTTGCTTCAGATTCTAAATCAAATTTCCAACAGACAATTTTTTGCTAAATCGAAATTAAAACATCAGTATTGACAGAGAGAGAGCTTTTCAATTTCAATTTGGACCATTTTCCGCAAGGTCCTCACTTTTCGTACTCCAAATAACTGTTTCACACATTTTTCTAATGAAAAGCATTCAAATCAATAGCAATGCAAAAATAGCTCAGAAAATTATGCTTTTCAAGTGTTTTCCTAGCATTTCTCAATTGCATGTTTTTTTCTCGTTTTGTCTTGTCCTTGTTATCTTTTATAGCTGTCAGCTTTTCTAACTCTTTTTCAAGCATGCATTTTTCAAAAAGTACAAACTCAGCCATCAAATCAGCTGCTGTAAAGGTGAAAGAAATTTGTGTAGTTTTCCAAATGGACCCAACTGAAGTGCACAGCAGGTGATTGCTTCAAAAGTGAGCAAACAGCTTCCAAAAAAGCAAGAAGTATAGTAGTAAGCAAAAATGCATGTTTACTTTTTACACAATCACACTGCTTGAGTGTATTCAGGCTCCAGTTGGCTGTTTGTTTTTCTACTTCTGTCACGTTCGAATAGTATCTACAATCAATGTCCAGGCAACGAATGGAACTTCCGCTGGTAAATAACGCTTGAATTGCCTTTGAAGTTTTGCTCTTTTATCGGTTTAAAATAACAACAAGAATAACGAATAGCAATTGAAGCGCATGGTGCTGCTAGAAGTGAAGTAAAATCCAGTGATCAGCTGATTAAGTTTCGACCTTTTTGTGCCGAACACGTTGCACTGATTGCTTAAACTGAAAATTGTGACGAAAGGGTGGATCTTCTAAGGTAGGTTTTAAACTTTTCAATATAAAAAAAATCCAAAATTTAGGAAAACGCATACTGCATGTGGCATTGAATTCTGTCGTAGCCACATAGCGATACGATATGAGCATACAATCTTCAAATGTGCTTGGCTACTAATTTTCCTTTCTACAAAAAACATAGTAAATAAGGGAATCTCAAATCCACGAGTTGAATAAGAAAAATGTAATTTAATTTATTCCAAACAAATTAATTGGAGAATTGCAAAAAGGATAACTGCGAACAAAAATTTTTTCAAATATCACCCACATTATTCTTTCATTCTGCCGAAACTTCTTTGAATCTCTCCGCCGAGGCAAAATACCTCGGAATCATTCTCGACTCCAAGTTGAATTGGAAAAGGAAAGTAGAGGAGAGAGCTAAGAAATCTCTAGCAGCATACTACACGTGCAAAAGAACCTTTGGAAAACAATGGGGACTATCACCGTGTGTCAGCTATGGGATGTACACGACAGTCATCAGACCAATTTCAACCCACGGGTCCTTATTATGGTGGAGGGCTCTAGACAAAGGGGTAAATAGGAAAATAATAGTTTAGGTGCAAAGGTTCGCATGCCTCGGTATATCGGGAGCAGTGAGTAGTGCACCTCAGAAAGGGCTTAATATGATATTACACCTGCAACCGCTGCATATTTTTATCCATGGTACGGCCGCAAAGAGCGCTCTCAAGCTGAGAGAGGCCAATACGTGGAGGGCAACCACTTTCGGGCATGCAGCAGTACTGAATGAAATAAAGAGGGGCCGGTCCAATGGAATTAAAGCTGACATAGAAGCCAGAACTGATTACATTACGCCGGCTTGGGACTTCAATACTAGGGTACAGATTAGGTTCCCGACCAGAGAAGAATGGGATGTAGGACTGCCAGTAGCAGAGGGAGGTATATTCATCTACACTGATGATTCCAAGATGGAACAAGGAACCGGAGCCGGTCTCTACTCGAAGTACCTGCATATCAACCAGTCCTTTCGTCTGCCGAACGATTGTAATGTCTTCCAAGCAGAAATATACGCTATAGAAAGGGCGGCTAGTCTTTTACTTAGCAATCGGGTTCCAGTAGATAAAGCCACTATCTTTGTCGATAGTCAAGCAGCACTGAAGGCAATATGGAAGGCAGTATGGAAATGTTGCTCCACGCTGGCGGCACTGAGCCGTATAAACGGCACTCTAAGCTGGGTCCCCGGACATAGTAATATCGAACGGAATGAGTCGGCTGATGAGATGGCCAGATATGGATCAGAGATGCCAATAGAAGAAGCAGATATCTCCGTACTACCACCGTCTATTGATCACGTTAGGAGAATTTACGAATACACCGTGGCCGTTACTAATGACTTGTGGAGCAAACGGGAAGACTGTGATACCACCAGATTATTATGGCCCCGGCTTGGTAAGAGAAAGAAGCGGGATCTACTGTAACTCAATAAGTCTGCAGTAAGAGTCCTTACAGGTGTCATCACAGGACACTGTGCTACCAACTAGTGCTCTCTGCTGAAGCTGCCGTGATGAGGATTGGGAAGAGACAATTGCCCAATTTCTGTGTCGATGTCCGGGGCTACAGTCGAAGTGCCTCAAGTACTTGGGTTCACGCTTCTTCAACAGTCTGGACGAGATAGCGGAGGTGGAACTGTTGGATCTCCTTGGCTTCATTAGGGACAGCAATTGGTTTAGTATTTTATTGACTTGAGCGGGCTCAGCTACTTTCTCGGTTATGGGCACGTGTCTCCTCCTGACACACGCTTGAAGAGGGCACTCACAATGGGCAGACTTGTCTCCGAGTGGAAGTATTGAATATTCAATACACGCCCTCCTAACCTAACCTAACCTATTCTTTCATTTAATGTCCATATGGTATATATCCTATAGATTTATTGGATTTTTTTTTTAAATACTGAGTCCAAGAGAAAACTGTGTTTGAAAACTCCTACGTGTTGGTAAAAAATCAAAACAGCTCAAATTTAATATAACTGAACACTAGTATTGCATATCATACTGCTACTATAAATTTCCCCAGACATGATAAATGTAATTTTTGCATCGAGGGACACTCCATATTCTAATTCGATTAAGCCCAAATGTTGTACGAGTGCAACCTTTTATTATGTAACTGTACTCAACTGAGGGACAACACGGAAAATAAAATAAACAGAAAAAGTAAGATCCACCCTAGTGGTGCATTTTAACCCAGTATGTCCTTATCTTGGCAGTACTCAGTGATTACTGTAAATGGCCACATGAATGTTCAGAAAATGACAGGGAAATGTTAGCTAGTACAAAGTGTTATCACAAACACACCTGTAACCGATTTCACAAAATTGATAATTTTAAATTATTTAACATTTCCACTCAGGCTTTCCGTTTATTTTTTTAAGTGTTCTCTCCACTTTGTGCCCCTTTACTTTTATTAAGTATTCATTGACGACCAATTAATTACCCTATAACCAATTACTACAGCCAATTAGGTAATTATGAAAATTATTATTGTTAACTTATTTATATGTGGATGGCTTACAAGTCGGAACAATGGGCGTAAAGTGAGGAGTCTCCTTCATTCCAAGCAAGCACATTGTTTATACTCAATTAAGAACTAATGCAGTCGGATTTTAAATTGATTTTTGTAATTACTCTTAATAAAAGCAAGAAAAACTCTATTTATAATTAGTATATACATTATGATGCGCCTTATTTTCCATCTTTGACCTACAAAGCAAGACTCTCCCTAGACAGGTGCATTTGGTCACAAAAATGTTCTTGCGAAAAATTTTCAAAATCAGATAATGGAAAGACGTGCCTCAAGAGCCCTAAAGTTACGTAAGAAATGCTCTATAGCTGTAAATAATTAGCACGTATACATAATTATACTAGCAAATACCGTACGTACTTCACCATGAAAATAAATTTTGAGTTGTTGAAGGCAAGATTTCGAAAGTCCAATAATTCGTGTCTTTCCCGTTTGTCAGAAAAAACTATTTCTGGGCTCTGTTAATCCTACATTTTAGCAAAAAAAAACAAATTTCTGCTTAGTCTTTTGACCGAAAGTAAATACATATAAGCATGTATGTACATTAGGGTTGTCAAAAAAAAAAATTTTTTTCAGCCTCCGCCGGATTAACATTTACCCATGCCGCCGGAGCTTTGAAGTTTTCTATACATTTTATACGGAGAAAAAAATTTTTCGTAGAATTGCTATAAAATCGTTAAAAATAAACATTTTTTGATCGAATAAAAATATTACATTTCAGAAATCTTCAAGAAATTGAAATCACACTCGGGTGACCCATGAAAAGTGCTGAAAAGTAAGTGTAAGAAATAAATAAAACGAAGTGTGTATTACCATAAATACTAAAGTTCTTTAATATCGCTAACTTAAAAAAAAAATCAAAAACATAACTTTGACATCAAACTAAGCATCCAAAATAAAAAACGTCCAAGCACTGCAAGATATATATACATTTTTTGTTTCAACATTAAATTCCCCTTACCACATGCGCCTAAAAAAGAAATCAAACGAGAAGAAGTCACCCTGCCTGAAACCTTTGGTATCAAATAGCTCGGAGAGGTCCTTCCCAATTCTGACGGAGCTGTTGGTATTGCTCACAGTTATTTAACGCAGCCGTATTAGTTTCGCGGAGATACGGAATTCAAACATTGCGACATTAAGCCTTTTCGTGCTGACGGAAGCTGCTTTGAAATCGGCATACAGATGATGTTAGTCGATCCTCTTCTCCTAGGTATTTTCCAAGGTTTGACGTATATGAGTACCTGGTATGCATATCCAATCAGTTCGTTGATGGTAGGCTTCAGTCTTTCACACAGCCCGCGCGATAAGCCCTTATAGCCGATGCTTAGAGGGATGATCCTGCAGTAGTTGGCGCATATTGGGGTCGCCCTCTTCAGACCACATTCTGCATTAAAGCAGTTGCATGCACCTTATCAACTCCTCTCCGCCATTATTGAATAGCTCAGCTGGCAGGTGGTCAGCTTCAGCTGTTTTGTTGATTTTCAGCTGCGCAATTGCTTTTTGCATCCCTTCATACTTAGCGAGGCGGCGGGACATCGATTTCGTCGCCATCGACTGGGGCTCATCTTCTAAACTGCTATCAGTGCTGCTACGATTCAACTGAGTGGAAAAATATTATCTAAATAATTTAAGCGCGCTATGGACATCGGTCACTAGGTCGCCGTGGTTGTTCTTCCAGGAGTTCGCCTTGGTCTCGAAACCTCCCGTAAGTCGCCAACTTTATAATACAATTTTTGGGATGTTTTTCTGTCAGCCAGCATTTCAAGTACCTATGTACGTATTTCGGACTTTCTCTTTTTATTACGAAAAATACGTCTAGCTTCCCTCTTCAGATCGCTATATCGAAACCAAATACCTCACGTTGCGTTCGATTGCAGTGCGGTCATCGCAGCGTGGCGCTGTAGGCGTCATATTTTTCTTTGCAGCAGCGTCACATTCCGCACCAGCTGTTCTTTTGTACTCGACGTCTGTTGTGATTGCAGCTTTTCGACGTTGAGCTTTCCCCGCACTGTTGCATGCACATTTTTTACTGCATAGAGTCTCGTGCGTATTTTGGTTGTAACAAGATAAAGGTCCGAGTCGATGTTTGGCCCTCGGAGCGAACGTACGTCTAAAACAC
>JAPVRG010272455.1:0-12128 GCA_029783565.1 Rhagoletis cerasi
TGCTGATGATGCTGATCACGATGATGATGCTGGATGATGCTGTTGATGATGATGATGCTGATGCCAATGCTGATGATGATTGTGGTGATGCTGATTCCGGTGCTAATCATGATGCTGATGCTAATGCTGATGATGATGTGCTGTTCATGCTGATGCTGATGATGGTGAGCATGCTGATGATGCTAATGCTGATGATGATGGTTATGATGCTGATGCTAATCATGATGCTAATGATGATGCAGATGATGCTGTTGATGATAATGCTGATGATGCCAATCATGATGCGGATGCTAATCATGTTGCTGATGATAATGCTGATGATGATAGTGATGATGCTGATCATGATGTTGATGCTGATCATGATGATGGGGGTGATGCTGATGCTAATCATGATGCTGATGATGATGCTGTTGATGATGATGGTGGTGATGCTGGTGCTGATGATGTTGATGCTCATCCTAATGCTGAAGATGATGCTGTTGATGATAATGCTGATGATGCTGATCCTGATGATGCTGATGCTAATGCTGATGATGCCGTTGTTGATGCTGATGATGATGGTGATGATGCAGATCATGATAATGCTAATGCTAATCATGATGCTGATGAGGTGATGCTAATGATGATGATGCTGATGATAATGATGATACTGTTGATAATGATGATGCTAATGCTGATGGTGATGATGCTGATAATGATGATGGTGCTGAAGTTGATCATGATGATGATGCTGATGCTAATCAAGATGCTGATGATGATGATGATGCTGATGATGATGTTGATGCTAATGCTGATGACGATGATGAGGCTGATCATGATGCTGATGATGATGATGTGCTGCTGATGATGCTGATCATGATGATGGTGCTGATGTTGATCATGATGATGATGGTGATGATGTTGATGTTGATGCTGGAGCTGGTGCTAATGCTGATGATGGTCATGATGCTGTTGATGATGATGATGGTGATCATGTGATGATGCTGATGCTAATCATGATGCTGCTCATGTGATGATAATATGCTGATGGTGATGATGCTGTTGATAATGATGATGCTGATCATGTGATGATGATGATGCTGTTGCTCATGATGATTATGATCATGATTATGTGCTGATGATGATGCTGTTGATAATGATGATGCTAATGCTGAAGATGATGCTGGTGATGATGCTGATCATGATGATGGTGCTGATGTTGATCATGATGATGATGATGATGGTTATGATGTTGATGCTGGAGCTGGTGCTAATGCTGATGATGGTGATGATGATGATGCTGATGCTAATCATGATGCTGATCATGTGATGATGCTGATGGTAATTATGATGCTGATGATGGTGATGATTTTGATGCTGATGCTAATCATGATGCTGATCATGTGATGATGCTGATGGTAATTATGATGCTGATGATGATGATGCTGATGATTATGTGCTGATGATGATGATGTTGATGCTGGAGCTGGTGCTAATGCTGATGATGGTGATGATGCTGTTGATGTTGATGCTGATCATGTGATGATGCTGATGCTAATCATGATTATGTGCTGATGATGACGGTGATGCTGGTGATGATGCTGATGCTGATTGTGGTGATGCTGACTCTGGTGCTAATCATGATGCTGATGCTAATGCTGATGATGATGGTGCTGTTCATGCTGGTGATGCTGGTGTTGATGATGGTGATGCTCATGCTAATGCTGATGATGCTGTTGATGATGCTGATGCTAATCATGATGCTGATGCTAATGATGATGATGATGCTGTTGATGATAATGCTGATGATGACGCTGATGCTGATCAAGATGCTGATCATGATGCTGATCATGATGATGCTGATGCTAGTCATGATGCTGATGCTATTGATGATGATGCTGATGATAATGATGATGCTGTTTATAATGATGATGCTAATGCTGATGATGCTGATGGTGATGATACTGATAGTGATGATGGTGCTGAAGTTGATCACGATGATGATGCTGATGCTAATCATGATGCTGATGCTTATGATGATTATGATGATGATTATGTGCTGATGCAGATGATGATGATGCTAATGCTGATGATGATGCTCTCGATAATGATGATGCTGACGATGAAGATGGTGATGCTGCTGATGATGCTAATCATGATGCTGATGTGATGCTGATGCTATTGATGAGGATGCTGATGATGATGATGGTGATGGTGCTCTTGATAATGATGATGCTAATGCTGATGATGCTGCTGATGCTAATCATGATGCTGATGATGATGATGCAGATGCTTATGATGATAGTGATGATGATTATGTGCTGATGATGATGGTAATGATGTTGATGCTGGAGCTGGTGCTAATGCTGATAATGGTGATGATGCTGATGCTAATGATGATGCTAATGCTGACGATGCTGATGCTAATCATGATGCTGATGCTTACGATGATTATGATGATGATTATGTGCTGATGCAGATGATGATGATGCTAATGCTGATGATGATGCTCTCGATAATGATGATGCTGACGATGAAGATGGTGATGCTGCTGATGATGCTAATCATGATGCTGATGTGATGCTGATGCTATTGATGATGATGCTGATGATGATGATGATGATGGTGATGGTGCTCTTGATAATGATGATGCTAATGCTGACGATGATGATGGTGCTCTTGATAATGATGATGCTAATGCTGACGATGATGATGGTGATGATGCTGTTGATGATCATGCTGATTTTGATGATGATGGTGATGATGATGATGCTAATGCTGATGATGATGGTGCTGTTCATGCTGATGCTGATAATCATGATGCTGCTGATAATGATGCTGTTGATAACGATGCTAATGCTGATGATGATGGTTATGATGCTGATGCTAATCATGACGCTGATCATAATGATGATGATGATGATGCTGATGATGATGGTGATTATACTGATGATGATGATGCTGCTGCTGTTGATGATGCTAATGATGATGCCAATCATGATGCTGATGCTAATCATGATGCTGATGATAATGCTGATGATAATGCTGATCATGATGCTGATCATGATGATGATGGTGATAAATATGATGATGATGATGACGCTGATGATGATGATGCTGATCATGTGATGATGCTGATGCTAATCATGATTGTGCTGATGATGACGATTATGCTGGTTATGATGCTGATGCCAATGCTGATGCTGACTCTGGTGCTAATCATGATGCTGATGCTAATGCTGATGCTGATGATGGAGATGATGCTGATGCTAATCATGATGCTGCTGATGATGCTGATGATGATGCTGTTGATAACGATGATGCTGATGATGATGGTTATGATGCTGATGCTAATCATGACGCTGATCATGATGATGATGATGCTGATGATGATGGTGATTATACTGATGATGATGGTGCTGCTGCTGTTGATGATGATGATGCTGATGCTAATGATGATGGTGATGATGCCAATCATGATGCTGATGCTAATCATGATGCTGATGATGATGGTGATTATGCTGATCATGATGATGCTGATGCTAATGCTGATGATGCTGCTGATGCTAATCATGATGCTGATGATGATGGTGGTGATGCTGATAATGATGGTGATGATGCTGATGCTAATCATGATGCTGATGATGATGCTTTTGATGATGGTGGTGATGCTGGTGCTGATGATGTTGATGCTCATGCTAATGCTGATGATGATGCTGATGCTAATCATGATGCTGATGCTAATGATGATGATGATGCTGTTGATGATAATGCTGATGATGACGCTGTTGATGATTATGATGATGCTGATGCTAATCAAGATGCTGACGATGATGGTGATGATGCTGATCATGATGATGCTGATGCTAATCCTGATGCTGATGAGGTGATGCTATTGATGATGATGCAGATGATAATGATGATGCTGTTGATAATGATGATGCTAATGCTGATGGTGATGATGGTGCTGAAGCTGATCATGATGATGATGCTGATGCTAATCATGATGCTGATGCTTATGATGATTATGATGATGATTATGTGCTGATACTGATGATGATGCCGATGCTAATGATGATAATGCTCTTGATAATGATGATGCTAATGCTGACGACAGTGATGGAGATGATGCTATTGATGATGATGCTGTTGATGATGAAACTGATCATGATGATGATGATGACGCTGATGATGCTGATGCTGATGCTTATTGATAATGATGATGATTATGTGCTGATGATGATGTTGATGCTGGTGCTAATGCTGATGATGGTGCTGATGCTAATCATGATGCTGATCATGTGATGATAATGGCTGGAGCTGGTGCAAATGCTGGTGATGGTGATGATGCTGTTGATGATGATGATGCTGCTCATGTGATGATGATCATGATTATGTGCTGATGATGATGCTGTTGATAATGATGATGCTAATGCTGAAGGTGATGCTGTTGATGATGCTGATCATGATGATGATGGTGATGCTGATGACGCTGATCATGTGATGATGCTGATGCTAATCATGATGCTGATGATGATGCTGTTGATGATAATGCTGATGATGATGCTGTTGATGATGATGGTGAAGATGCTGATCATGGTTATGGTGGTGATGATGCTGATGCTAATCATGATTATGTGCTGATGATGACGATGATGCTGGTGATGATGGTGATGATGCTATGCTGATGCCAATGCTGATGCTGACTCTGGTGTTAATCATGATGCTGATGCTAAGCTGATGATGACGGTGCTGTTCATGCTGATGCTGATGATGGTGATGATGCTGATGATGATGCTGTTGATAACGATGATGCTAATGCTGATGATGATGGTTATGATTCTGATGCTAATCATGACGCTGATCATAATGATGATGATGCTGATGATGATGGTGATTATACTGATGATAATGCTGCTGCTGTTGATGATGCTGATGCTAATCATGATGCTGATCATGATGATGCTGATCATGATGATGCTGATGATGATGGTGACGATGGGGGTGATGATGCTGATGCTAATGCTGATGATGCTGCTGATGCTAATCATGATGCTGATGATGATGCTGTTGATGATGATGGTGGTGATGCTGATAATGATGGTGATGATGCTGGTGCTGATGATGTTGACGCTGAGGAAGGTGATGATGCTGATGCTAATTATCATGCTGATAATGATGATGCTGATGATTACGTGCTGATGATGATGTTGATGCTGGAGCTGGTGCTATTGCTGTTGATGAAGATGATGCTGATCATGTGATGATGCTGATGCTAATCATGATTATGTGCTGATGATGACGATGATGCTAATCATGATGCTGATGCTAATGCTGATGATGATGTTGCTTTTCATGCTGATGCTGATGATGGTGATGATGCTGATAATGATGCTGTTGATAACGATGATGCTAATGCTGATGATGATGGTTATGATGCTGATGCTAATCATGATGCTGATGATAATGCTGATGATCATGGTGATAATGCTGATCATGATGATGCTAATCATGATGCTGATGATGATGCTGTTGATAATGATGGTAATGATGCTGAGGATGATGGTGGTGATGCTGGTGCTGATGATGTTGATGCTCATGCTAATGCTGATGATGATGCTGTTGATGATGGTGGTGATGCTGATGCTAATCAAGATGCTGATGCTAATGATGCTGATAGTGATGATGGTGCTGAAGTTGATCATGATAACGATGCTGATGCTAATCGTGATGCTGATGATGCTGGTGCTTATGATGATTATGATGATGATTATGTGCTGATGCTGATGATGATGCTGATACTGATGATGATGTTGATGCTAATGCTGATGACGATGATGAGGCTGATCATGATGCTGATGATGATAATGTGCTGCTGATGATGATGCTGACGCTAATGATGATGATGGTGATGCTAATGCTGATGATGATGCTCTTGATAATGATGATGCTGATGCTATTGATGATGATGATGGTGATGGTGCTCTTGATAATGATGATGCTAATGCTGATGATGCTGCTGATGCTAATCATGATGCTGATGATGATGATGCAGATGCTTATGATGATAGTGATGATGATTATGTGCTGATGATGATGGTGATGATGTTGATGCTGGAGCTGGTGCTAATGCTGATAATGGTGATGATGCTGATGCTAATGATGATGCTAATGCTGACGATGATGATGGTGAAGATGATGCTGATGCTTATGATGATAATGATGATGATTATGTGCTGATGATGAAGCTGATGATGATGGTGATGATGTTGATGCTGGAGCTGGTGCTAATGCTGATGCTGTTGATGATGATGATGCTGATCATGTGATGATGCTGATGCTAATCATTATGCAGATGCTAATGATGATGCTGATGATGATGCTGATGATGATGATGATGACGCTGATGATGATGCTTTTGATGATGCTGATGCCATGATGCTGATGCTAATGCTGATGATGAAGTGCTGTTCATGCTGATGCTGATGATGATGCTGATTATGATGATGATGATGCTGCTGATGCTAATCATGATGCTGATCATGTGATGATGCTGATGCTAATCATGTTGCTGATGATGATGAAGCTGATGATTATGTGCTGATGATGATGGTGATGCTGTTGATGATGATGATGCTGATCATGTGATGATGCTGTTGATGATTGTGGTGATGCTGACGCTGGTGCTAATCATGATGCTGATGCTAATGCTGATGATGATGGTGCTGTTCATGCTGATGATGGTGATGATGCTGATGCTAATCATGATGCTGCTGATGATGATGCTGTTGATACCGATGATGCTAATGCTGATGCTAATCATGACGCTGATCATAATGATGATGATGATGATGGTGATTATACTGATGATGATGATGCTGCTGCTGTTGATGATGATGCTAATCATGATGGTGATTATACTGATGATAATGATGCTGCTGCTGCTGTTGATGATGATGCTGATGCTAATCATGATGCTAATGATGAGGGTGATGATGATGGTGATGATGCTGATCATGATGATGCTGATGCTAATCATCATGCTGATAATGGTGATGCTGATGATTACGTGCTGATGATGATGTTGATGCTGGAGCTGGTGCTAATGCTGATGATGGTGATGATGCTGTTGATGAAGATGATGCTGATCATGTGATGATGCTGATGCTAATCATGATTATGTGCTGATGATGACGATGATGCTGTCAATGAGGAAGGTGATGATGCTAATCATGATGCTGATGCTGATGACGCTGTTGATGATAATGCTGATGATGCTGATCATGATGATGCTGATCATGATGATGCTGAGTCTAATCATGATGCTGATATGTGGTGATACTATTGATGATGATGCTGATGTTGATGGTGATGATGCTGATGATGATGCTGTTGATAATGATGATTATAATGCTGATGATGCTCATAATGATGAAGGTGCTGAAGTTGATCATGATGATGATGCTGATGCTAATCATGATGCTGATGATGATGATGCTTATGATGATGTTGATGCTAATGCTGATGACGATAATGAGGCTGATCATGATGCTGATGATGATGCTGATGCTAATGATGATGCTAATGCTGACGAAGATGATGGAGATGATGCTGATGCTAATCATGATGCTGATGTGATGCTGATGCTATTGATGATGATGATGATGATGATGGTGATGTTGCTGATGCTAATCATGATGCTGATGATGATGCTCTTGATAATGATGCTAATGCTGACGATGATGATGGTGATGATGCTGATGATGATGCTGTTGATGATGATGCTGATCATGATGATGGTGATAAATATGATGATGATGATGATGCTGATCATGTGATGATAATGATGAGGCTGATGCTTATGATGATAATGATGATGATTATGGATGTTGATGCTGGAGCTGGTGCTAATGCTGATGATGGTGATGATGCTGTTGATGATGATGATGCTGATGCTAATCTTGATGCTGGTGATGATGCTGATGCAGATCATGTGATAGTGATGATGCTGTTGCTCATGATGATGATGAAGTGCTGTTCATGCTGATGCTGATGATGCTGATGATGATGATGATGCTAATGCTGAAGATGATGCTGATCATGATGATGATGGTGATACTGATGACGCTGATCATGTTATGATGCTGATGCTAATCATGATGCAGATGCTAATGATGCTGATGATGACGCTGTTGATGATCATGATGATGGTGGTGATGCTAATGCTGATGATGCTGCTGATGCTAATCATGACGCTGATCATGTGATGATGCTGATGCTAATCATGATGCTGATGATGATGGTAATGATGTTCATGCTGGAGCTGGTGTTAATGCTGATGATGGTGATGATGCTGTTGATGATGCTGATCATGATGATGCTGATGATGATGCTGATGCTAATCATGATGCTGATGCTGATCATGTGATGATGCTGATGCGAATCATCATGCTGATAATGGTGATGCTGATGATTACGTGCAGATGATGATGTTGATGCTGGAGCTGGTGCTAATGCTGATGATGGTGATGATGCTGTTGATGAAGATGATGCTGATGCTAATCATGATTATGTGCTGATGATGACGATGATGCTGGTGATGATGGTGATGATGCTGGATGATGCTGTTGATGATGATGTTGCTGATGCTAATGCTGATGATGATGGTGCTTTTCATGCTGATGCTGATGATGGTGATGATGCTGATGCTAATCATGATGCTGCTGATGATGCTGATAATGATGCTGTTGATAACGATGATGCTAATGCTGATGATGATGGTTATGATGCTGATGCTAATCATGACGCTGATCATAATGATGATGATGATGATCATGATGCTAATGATGATGGTGATGATGCCAATCATGATGCTGATGCTAATCATGACGCTGATCATAATGATCATGATGCTAATGATGATGATGCCAATCATGATGCTGATGCTACTCATGATGCTGATGACAATGCTGATGATCATGGTGATAATGCTGACCATGATGATGCTAATCATGATGCTGATGATGATGCTGTTGATAATGATGGTGATGATGCTGAGGATGATGGTGGTGATGCTGGTGCTGATGATATTGATGCTCATGCTAATGCTGATGATGATGCTGTTGATGATGGTGGTGATGATGCTGATGCTAATCAAGATGCTGATGATGATGCTGCTGATGCTAATCATGATGCTGATGCTGATGATAGTGATGATGGTGCTGAAGTTGATCATGATAACGATGCTGATGCTAATCATGATGCTGATGATGCTGATGCTTATGATGATTATGTGCTGATGCTGATGACGATGATGAGGCTGATCATGATGCTGATGAATCATGGGTCGTTTCGTTCTGAACTTGTTCAATTGACCGGGTCTTTTAACTGAACTAGTGAACTAAATCTTTGATTTTTGTTCTTTTAGTTCTTTTGGTTAATGTTCATTTTTTCGATTACCTCGTTCTTTTTGTTCATGAACAAGAGAGCTGGTGCTCAAAAAGCGTAAATATGTCATGTATGTACGTACACAAGCGAGATCGCAACGATGACGGCGCGACAGAAAGCAAAAGCAAATAGGCACACTTACACACTCTCTTTCAACTCGCGCTGGTCTAACAAATACATACAAAGAACAAGTGAACAAAATGAACAAGTGAACAAAAAGAACAACTTGTTCGTTCATCAAAAAAAGAACAAAAGAACTAAATCTTTGAAATGAACTAGAAAGCCCAACTCTACTGATGATGATAATGTGCTGATGCTGATACTGATGATGATGTTGATGCTAATGCTAATGACGATGATGAGGCTGATCATGATGCTGATGATGATAATGTGCTGCTGATGATGATGCTGATGATAATGCTGATGATCATGGTGATAATGCTGATCATGATGATGCTAATCATGATGCTGATGATGATGCTGTTGATAATGATGGTGATGATGCTGAGGATGATGGTGGTGATGCTGGTGCTGATGATATTGATGCTCATGCTAATGCTGATGATCATGCTGTTGATGATGGTGGTGATGATGCTGATGCTAATCAAGATGCTGATGATGATGCTGATGCTAATCATGATGCTGATGATGCTGATAGTGATGATGGTGCTGAAGTTGATCATGATAACGATGCTGATGCTAATCATGATGCTGATGCTTATGATGATTATGTGCTGATGCTGATACTGATGATGATGTTGATGCTAATGCTGATGACGATGATGAGGCTGATCATGATGCTGATGATGATAATGTGCTGCTGATGATGATGCTGATGCTAATGATGATGATGGTGATGCTAATGCTGATGATGATGCTCTTGATAATGATGATGCTGATGCTATTGATGATTATGCTGATGATGATGATGGTGATGTTGCTCGTGATAATGATGATGCTAATGCTGACGATGATGATGCTGATGATGATAATGATGATGATTATGTGCTGATGATGTTGATGCTGGAGCTGGTGCTAACGCTGATGATAGTGATGATGCTGTTGATGATGATGATGCTGATGCTAATCTTGATGCTGGTGATGATGCTGATGCTGATCATGAGATAATGATGATGCTGTTGCTCATGATGATTACGATCATGATTATGTGCTGATGATGATGCTGTTGATAATGATGATGCTAATGCTGAAGATGATGCTGATCATGTGATGATGATTGTGATGCTGATGACGCTGATCATGTGATGATGCTGATGCTAATCATGATGCTGATGATAATGATAATGCTGATGCTGATGATGATGCTGATGATGACGCTGTTGATGATCATGATGATGCTGATGCTAACTATGATGCTGATGATGCTGATCATGATGATGGTGGTGATGATGCTAATGCTGATGATGCTGCTGATGCTAATCATGATGCTGATGATGATGATGCAGATGATTTATGATGATAGTGATGATGATTATGTGCTGATGATGCTGATGATGATGGTGATGATGTTGATGCTGGAGCTGGTGCTAATGCTGATGATGGTGATGATGCTGATCATGATGATGCTGATGATGATGCTGATGCTAATCATGATGCTGATGCTAATGCTGATGCTGCTGCTGATGCTAATGCTGATGCCGATCATGTGATGATGCTGATGCTAATCATCATGCTGATGATGATGCTGATGATTATGTGCTGATGATGATGTTGATGCTGGAGCTGGTGCTAATGCTGATGATGGTGAAGATGCTGTTGATGATGATGATGCTGATCATGTGATTATGCTGATGCTAATTATGATTATGTGCTGATGATGACGATGATGCTGGTGATGATGGTGATGATGCTGATGCTGGATGATGCTGTTGATGATGATGTTGCTGATGCCAATGCTGATGCTGATTGTGGTGATGCTGACGCTGGTGCTAATCATGATGCTGATGCTAATGCTGATGATGATGGTGCTGTTCATGCTGATGCTGATGATGATGATGCTGCAGTTGATAACGATGATGATAATGCTGATGATGATGGTTATGATGCTGATGCTAATCATGACGCTGATAATAATGATGATTATACTGATGATGATGATGCTGCTGCAGTTGATGATGATGCTGATGCTAATCATGATGCTAATGATGATGGTGATGATGCCAATCATGATGCTGATGCTAATCATTATGCTGATACTAATCATTATGCTGATGATAATGCTGATGATGATGGTGATGATGCTGCTGATGATAATGCTGATGATGATGGTGATGATGCTAATCATGATGCTGATGATGATGCTGTTGATGATGATGGTGGTGATGCTGATAATGATGGTGATGAGGCTAGTGCTGATGATGATGCTGATGCTGATGATGATGCTGTTGATGATGATGGTGATGATGCTGATGCTAATCATGATGCTGATGCTAATGATGATGCTGATGATGATGCTGTTGATGATAATGCTGATGATGCTTATCATGATGATGCTGATGCTAATGCTGATGATGACGCCGTTGATGATCATGATGATGCTGATGCTAATCATGATGCTGATGGTTATGATGATGATTATGTGCTGATGCTGATGATGATGATGCTGATACTAATGCTGAAGCTTATCATGAAGAGGATGATACTGATGATGATGTTGATGCTAATGCTGATGACGATGATGA
>JAPVRG010272456.1:0-14139 GCA_029783565.1 Rhagoletis cerasi
GATCGACTGTAAGATGGATGTTTTCTTACACTTATTTCTTATATTTATTTTCTAAAAAAAACCCGTTGATTTTTGATAATTGTTTCCCTGACGCAGTCGCGCATTTTCTTCCATACAAAGTATGTTCGAAATTTTTTGTATGAAATAAAAACACCGTCAGCAAAAAAAGTATCAAAAATTAACGAGTTTTCTTAGCAACTTTTTTTAGTTATACAAAAATTTAATAAGCTATGAAACTGCATTCTTGGAATTTTTCTAAAAATTCCAAATAAGAATGAAATTTTGGTGAACATTTTTTCGAATTTTTCTAATCTTTCCACAAAGTTTTTAGTACAGCGGGCACTTATGAGTAATAATTTTTAAAACAATATAATTTTAGTAGAAACATTGTATCGTAATGTCGTGAATCTGTATCTCATCTGAAACAATAGGAACAAAATCAAATATCTCGAGAACGATAAGAGATAGCGAAGAAAATGTAACAATATTTTAAAGCTTTTGAGATGCAGATATCAGGAAAAAATAGCATCGTTTGTTAAGAGAATTATTGATCTTTAAAATAACCTTCAAATATAGTAGGTTTTAAATAGTTTTCTTTTTAACACGCTTCTATTAGTTTCACTTGTATGTTTGTTTGCTTGCTTGTTTGTTTGTAACTCTCCTCTGGCAGCTGCTGCAAGCGTGCTTTTTAGTTTTTTTAAACTATATTCTGCTTATTTTGACCTGAAACTAGTATGCAATGAACTTTTAAAAGTTTTGAACACATATTTTTGCTGTTCTTGCGTCAAGGAATTCATTTTCATGGTCGAAGGAACCAAAAAACGCATGCTAAATTTTTTGAAAAAGTTTATACAAACTGTTTTAAGGCAAAAAAATACAAAAAATTATAGCTTTTAATTTTGAAGGTAATTTTAAGGGTCTAATTGAATGAAAAATTACCTTGACCTCAAAACCGACTCTCAAAAGTAAAATTTTAGATTTGGTTTTTGTGACCGTGGAAATCCAGGGTTGTATATTTAGGTCAAAAGAAAAAAATATTAGAGGGTACGCGTATCGAATTTCTCAGAAAAAATTCCCCGCTTATGTTCTGGGACACCCTAATTACCTATATATGTATATATACAAATGTATGTTTAAACTTTAAATAAAAGTTGGTGTTGGTTGATTTTTCCGAAATGATGGGAAGGTGATTTGGTTTTGACGAATTTCTGTCAGCCCTGGTCAACTTTGGTTTGGAGACAAACCGGTTTCGGCGTTGTGCCCTCTTCAGTGTCATTTTCATAAAAATATTCAAATTATGTGTGCTTTGATAACTGTATGGAGTTTTAAGAATGAACTTACAGAAGAGGGCTAGAAGGTTCCACATAAAATCCAAAGATTATGGTAAAAGCAAACCAAGGTGTGTATGACAATACACGGGAAATCACACTCAGCAATTAATTTAATATGATACATCTGTGTGAACTATGTATGCTCTATAGAACCGTTGAAGCTTATTCCTAATTTGTGAATGTATGTATATAGTGAAAATAAAAGTTTAGATGAATTTTAAAAAATATTAAGAAATTCACTTATGTTTGAGCTAATGTGAAGTAATCATAAGCATGTACCGTATGAGCTCAACAGCTAGCTTTTGCTTTATGTGGGAGCGAAAACTCTATATAAAAATATGTATACTAAATAATGAATAATAATCTAAGAAACTATACTGGTTAGGATACTCTTGATTACAGTGGATAGTACAGGAAATAACAAAAATGTTATAATTAAAAATAATAGTAAGCGATACTAATATTCACATTATGAGTAATAAAATGGTGTTTTAAGCACAGAAAGTGTACAAAAATTGTCATAAATCAAAACTACTGACTTTCCTTTCAAATTTGCACTCAAAACAAAAACACAGAAATCCAATAAAGAACAAGTAAGTATTATTCAAATAATGTATTTAAACTGTTAAATATTCAAAAAGTACTTAATATTATCGTAATAAATAAAACATTTTCAAAAATAGAAAGATTAGCTTAACTGGGACAATTAAATTTTCTTGTGACATAGCAAATTAATCGACCTTAAAATCAATTAAAAACGTTTGCCACGCACTGAAATCTACTTCTGGATGTGCTATACTTTGCTCGGCTACCTTTTGTTGCAGCGCATTTAAATATTTTAAATCGTTACGATATTTAAATCGCAAATCCTGATCGATACAAATGTCCATGAGCGGCAAATCAATAACTGGTTTGGCAACGCGCACTGTCTTTCTTAGTTTTGCCTCCAAATGTACAATGTCATTTTCCATGCGTGCCAGATTCAGAAGACCCCCCGAAGCAATAGGCGTGTGATGCAAAGAGTGGGTAGTGATTTTTAAGCTGCTCACTTGTCGCTTATTTAGAATTATTTGCATAAATTCTTTAGATGCATGCCATTCGCAATAGGCCTTCAAAGCTTCTAGCAGAAGCGATAGATGCTGCTCACACGAGATTTCATCGACTATGTCTGCGATGTCTCCTACTTCTGCATGTAAATCAGCTTGCTTTTTTTGTTTTAGCCAACGTTTCTTTCGCATATAATTAAATACTTTCTCCGGAGAAAAGTTTTCTGAATACAAAAAGCCAAACATTTGCAGAAATTGATCGATAAATGTATATCGAACGTACGGTATGCGTAGAACATCAATCGCGTTAATATAGTTGCAAATAGAAGAGTTCAAATTGCGATCTAAAAAAAAAACAGAGCTTGATTGTGTGACGATTGCAAAAAATACATGCGAGTTTAATACCTTTAAACTTTCGGAAGAAATCGAGTATAATCTGTTTTGTATTTGGCCCAAGCTGTGGGTATTTAACACCCAGTACGGTGTGCTCTATGTCGGCGGTATTGCTTATAACCATCAAAAGTGCTATATAGCGCTGGAAATACGACAATAAATGCTAGATGAATATTTATTCAAACTTGAGAGTTTAAAAGCTTACCTCAAGAACTTTTAAATAGTTTACGTTTAGTCCTTTATTAACTGCCATAGCAAACAGCAGGAAAAGCTGACGGCCTATAGCACTCAAATGAGCTTCTTCTGACATGCCAAGTACGAACACCGCCAACGGTCGGCTATCATTATAGAATAGCCAGTTTTTATTTTTGCGATAATGATGCAGCAACCACATTACGAAATCACTTTCAAGTATTTGTAAAACCAGACGCAATACTATAAAAAGTCTCTCCAAACGCTCAGTGGGCTTTAGAGCTGTATAAGTATTTAAACGACTATCGCGTTCTTCCCATTTGTGGTGATCAAAAGGTTCACTAAGGGGGGTCTCTGTTACCACCGACCCTTCGTTTGCTTTTTTCTCATTAGTTGGTGTTTTGGGTTCAGTTGGCATCGAAAGCTCGTCGTTGGTGCACTCGTTGAGTATAATTTCGGTCAAATCCAGTATTATGTCAAAAACCTTTTTCGATTTGGACAATCGATTGTCTCCTTTAGATTTATTGCAAATTTTTTCTGCGTCTAAGGGTCGCTGAAAAAAACCAATGTAGGCTGTGTGCGTAGCACGCCAACAAGGTGGAAAAGTGCGCACCATATAACTAAATAACTCAATTGATTGGCGGTATGTGCGTATGAAGGCGGCATCTCCAGTTTTAGGGTTAAGGCTCTATGAAAAAAATTAAACAAAAAATAAACATGAGTTTAGTAAACGATACGTATAGGTAGATAAACATTTAATACCAACCAAAATTAATTCAATCAAGTTGGTAAATGTATCCTCTCCGGGAAACTCGTATCGCTGGCACATATCCAACGCCAGATTAATAAATGAAAGGTATCGCTGCTGTTTAAGAGTACAACGTAGTTGCATCAACCGAGCTTCACTAGGTTTGTCCATTTCATTAAACCGTTGCTGGAAATGCTGCTTCCGGCAATATACTAAATCTTCAGCACAACGAGGTGGAAGTTGCAAGCACAGACGCTGAACTGAATTAAGATACAAATTAGAGAAAAGAGTAGTCAATTTCTCAATGGATGCTGTTCTCTGCACAGTTCTATTGTCCTTGCTTGGAGATTCAGCTGGAGACGGTTCTACTGCAACTTCGTTTTCTTTTTTTTCAATGGTCGTCTTATTGGTATTCAAATTAATTTCAGTTTTAGATGAATCAGCTTGTGTTTCAGCACAATCTTTGCTTCCAATATCTGTAGGCTGCATATCAACTTGCATAGGTTCACAAGCTGTTTCCTTCGTTGACACAATTTCATTATTGTCCACATTGTCTTGATCAATGGGATCATTCCTTGGTATCTTTTGTGGCGAATCGCCACATAATTCGGCGTTCTCCTTGTTTTCGGCCAAGGCTTTGCTTCTTCTTATAGAAGGTTCGGCCTCTTCATCCACTGTACTTGACATTCTGTTCCCACTTCTAGTGCGCCTGTTGGACACTGGTTTTTGAGAGTTTTTCTCTGATCTGAGTTGATTGCGAGTTTTCACTTGAACATTAGAGTTCGACGAACGAAGTGATCGACGGATTATATTTGCATCGGCATTAACCGGAGATGTTTTTACTTTAATAATATCGGTTTTCGGACTTTTAGTAAAATGCTGTTTGCTTTTGCGCGGCATTGTAAACAATACAGGGTTGCCATTTCCTTGAGAACTAGCCGACTTGTGGAGGATTCAAGCCAACTGAAATAAATTTAATAAAACAAAATTCGATTCAAAAATAAAGCCCCACTATGTGTATACATGTATGCATGTATGTTTGAGGGTTATATTTATATATATATATACATATATAAGAATAAAGTTATTTTTAATTTTTATCTTCAATTGGGGCAGGGAATTTAGTAAATAACCGGAATATTTTGCGGTGTATTCAGGGACAGCATTAAAATGTGTTGGCAACTCTGAAATCATAGAAAGCATAAAAGGGTTGCCAACATATTGCGAAACACAAATATTGGGGGTCTTTACAACAGAGCTGTGTGATACTTGAATCTATTGAGATTTCGTTTACATATAATTCGCTTCTCACAAAAATACAATCGCCGTTCGGAGTCGGCGTAAAACTGTAGGTCCCTCCCCTTTGTGTGACAACATCAAGGCGCACGCCACATATCGGAGGAGAAGCTCGGCCAAACACTAACATATGTGTAAGCGCCAATCTATCATTATTATAATTCGTTTCAAAAATTTGATTTTAAAAATATAACAGCCACTTTTGAGAATGGTAAAAAATTTTAAATACAAAAAATGTATTGTGCTATTGAAAGCTTGGGAACCATTAGCGCACCCAAGGGAAGACTTTTGGGGGCCTTGTATTGCAGCGAACACACACACATACTTGCAGTATTTTTCCATTGTCGTTTATCGGTCTCGCGCTTCTACCTCTTCCGCGACCGTTCGTTTTAATTAATTCGTGTGCACGCAGTATTCGCCACACTGCCCTCCACCTAAGTCTGATCGTCCCGATCAGACACACTTACCGTCCCAAAAGCTGCAAGCCTCTCCAGGTGGACCACCTTCATCTTGTTTCTCGGCCTCCCAACGGTCTGGATTCGATACACTACGTCATTTAGCCTTTTGACAACCTTATACGGACCTTCCCAGTCACATCGTGGTTTGTAGGTGAAGCCTTCCTTCCGCTGCGGCTTGTACAGCAAGACCAGATCGCCTTTCCAGAAACCTTCAGGGTTTGATGCTTTACTGAACCTTACTTCCAGCTCATCTCTTGGAGTGCTCCGTCTCCCATAGTCGTGCTTATGCTGGTCACTGGGGATGGTCTGACAATGCCCCTTCTCACGGGCACCCTTTCCGCCTGAGCTATGTCGCTTCTTCTTCGGTCCTCTGGCTGTACGGCACTTAGCACATCTTCTTATCCACTCCTTGACCGACTGACGGAAACCCAATAGAACTTGTTCATAATCCTCTCAAGGGTTTTCTTGGTTCCCAGGTGTTCACCTTGTGGACCTTCGTGGAGCTGGCTAAGGACGTCCGGAACTCTTGCCTTTGGAACAACTACTATACTCCGGATGCATCGGCCATCTTCGCTTTCCCATATCCGATGCAAGCAACCAGATGTCAGCTCCAAACTATCCCATTGCGTCCAGTACGCCTTTGCCATCTTGCTTTTCGCTGACATTTCCTCCCCGGTTGGACGTTTCCTCAGCTCCATTCCTTGCATAACTGCTAGATCCGGGTCCTCTCGCTGACACTTCCGCAACCGCGCAGCATCTTCCGCCGATTTTATGGCCATTGCCCGGACATGCATAACGTTTCCCTTCGCCTCAGGTTTTACTGTTTGCTTCCGCTTCCTCTGCTGACCGCGTCCTCTTCCTGGAAACTTTGGTGCACGCCCACAGTTACCACGGATACTACGATTTCCGGCTTCCGGCATATCTCCATTGGAACATGGTTCAGCGTTTCTCCTTCCGCCAGAAACACTGCCTGTCGCACATTTAACCGGCTTACCATGACCACTTCCTTTCTGCAGCTTCTGGGCACGCTTTCCCCTTACAGCCGAACTGCTTCCGTCTCCTTTTGAAGTAACCTCTGCAAAATTAACCGCTTCCGTCGTTGGTGGAATCTGCGGGACTTCCTCTAAGGTCAACCGTTTGCTGCAATACTGCTTGTCGTCACCAAACCCAAGTGGCAGTTCTCTGTTGGGATATGTCAGGATCTTTCTGTTCAGGTCGATTTTCATGCCTTGCCCGAGTAGGAAGTCCACACCAAGGATAACTTCATCCACAATGTCTGCCAATATAAACTTGTGGTACGCGGCCACATCCCCGATTATCACCTCGCATGGTACTTCTTCTAACAATTGGGTGTGCTCACCAGTTGCAGTCTCCAACTTCGCTCCAGGTAATGGTTTCACGTAGAAAGTCGCCAATTCGGGACGAATAATGGAATGTGACGCCCCTGTGTCCAGGGTCAGCACTCGCTCTCTCCCATTCACACGTCCACCAACAGTGAGGTTACTCGCTTTCTTACCAATTTGTGAGGCGGAGATGATGGGGCCTTCAACTGCTGGAGCCAGGCAGCGCTCCTTCCTGCTGGCTCTTTTAGTTTAACGACTGGCTGGAATTCGGATCCTCTTCCTCAGTCCTGCGTTTGCGTACTGCTGAAATGTTAGACCTGTTGGAACCCATCTTACATTCGCGTGCGAAGTGGCCTGGTTTCCCTCAACTAAAGCATTTTCCAGCATCCTTCTTCTCGGTGGCACCAGGATTATTCTTACCTGCGATTGACTTAAACATTTTCAGGATCTCGTTCATCATATCAGGTGTCTCCACTTCTACTCGATGGGCTTTATAGGCTGGTCTACTTAGGAGCGCCGCTGTTTCACGTGTTTGAGCATACGAGACAGTTTCAGCAAATGTTGGCTCTGGATTCGCATACGTCTCTCGCTTGGTGTACATGTCCCGCATTCCGCTGATGAACCTCTGGATTTTTACCCTTTCAAGGTGTTCACCAGATGCGTCTCCTATTGCCAAGTGAGCCAACCCCTCAATCTCAGAGGCGAATTCCTGTAGAGTCTCGCCGGCTTTTTGGTAGCGGTTCTCCAGCTCCATCTGGTAAATCTGCCTCCTGTGCTCGCTACCATAACGCCTTTCCACTGCAGCCATTAATGCATCGTACTTGTCTCTTTCACACTTGGGAACAGTTTGCAAGCTTTCCGCTGCAGGTCCTTTTAATGCAACGAATAGTGCAGCGGATTTATCCTCCTCGCTCCAATTGTTTGCTGTAGCTGTCTTTTTGAACTGGATTACTTGGAAAGTAATCGTGCCGTCAAAAGATGGAGTTTTCAACTTGGGAGCGTTTATCGAAGTAGCTGGACGATTAAACTGCAAATCACGGAGACGACCCTCCAACTCATCTATTTTGTCCTTAATTAGCGCTTCGATTTTATTTTGCCGCTCTTCGATTTTATCCTGTCTCTCTCTGAGTTTCGCGTTATCTCTGAATAAATTATCCTGAAGCTGTGTAATTTTTTCATCTAACTTCGAGGCTATAGGTGTCTCTTGTCCTTCCTGCTGTGCTTGCATCATCTGCGACATGGCAGCCAACAGTGTGTTCATGTCCATGGCTGTCGATGAACCAGGAACCTTTTGTGGTTCAATCTTCGTGGACGTATCCTGTATATCGTTGAATGAACTCCTTCACCCTTCGTGGATGTATCCTCTGCTTCAAGATCGAAGTCGTATTTGTCCACGTCGATACCTTCCTGTTCCATAGCTTCCTGCAGCCGTGATTGCAATTCCACTTTGTTTCCAGTCGTGGATAGTCCTCGCTTTGCCAATTCCTTTTTGAGAGCCTGTATCTTCAGATCGCTAAACTTCGCCATTTCCAATACTTACTCTTCAGGGATTTATTTAACAATCCCAATTCTGATACCAATTGTTACGATTATCCTTGGATCCTCGATAATCTCCCAAATACTTCGGGTTCGATCATTAGTACAAATTTACTGGTAGCCTGCTTGATAGCAACTTGAATGCTTACAACGATCTTTACTCTCCGCTTTCTGATTTACGAATGACTTAATGTGCGGTGAAACCTCCCACTTATATACCTGCGCTCTCACCTCTCGAACCTTCCACTGGAAAGTTCTCGTTATCAAGAATTCCAGTCCTTCGCTTACGGCGCGTTTACATTGGACAATGCTGTTAAGACAATAAAGAAATACGTATTAGTTGTCAAAAACGCTGATAATTGTCTTCGTGGAGTAGGCGTCCTGAAAATAGTTAAGACAATTCATTTTCAGCAAAATGTGGAACGTGAACGTTCAATTAAAAGTTGTAGCGATACGCGTTTCCAGCGAGATATGTAAGCCAAAAAGTTAAAATATTTAAAGAACAGACAAAAGTGCAGGCATATCAGTGTCTCTTAAGTTATTGTGGGCATTTTGTTTTGTATTTCTTTCCATTCTTGCACAAGACGTCAAAATCATTGTCTGCATACGTCAAATCACTGTCCGATTTACTGTCTTGAAAATTGTTAAGACAGTGGTTGAGACAATTGCAGAATTGTGCATGTGTTAGTGAAAAAGTGTACATGTGTTGCTATTGTCATGACAGTATTGTCAGGTGTAAGCCCTAAGTTAGTGCCATCTTTTGTAGTGCAGCGAAAACAACACGTACTTGTTTTGCAGCGAATACACACACATACTTGCAATATTTTTCCATTGTCGTTTATCGGTCTCGCGCTTCTACCTCTTTCGCGACCGTTCGGTTTAATTAATTCGTGTGTACGCAGTATTCGCCACAATAGGAATTGCGAACTTTTACATCAGTGGATAAGTACCGTTAACTTGTTTACACTTTTGGTTTTATAGGTTCCTGAAAGGGCTGCAAAGTTCCCCACCAAACTGCACTTCACACATTCACCCGACAAATAGGAACCCATTCTTGCGGAACCCAAAAAAAAGGAACAAAAAATAGAGAACATCCCAAATGAGTGTACCTGCACGATGTTACTCGACGGCACTCTTCTTCACCAAATACGTGTTCCGCTATGCTCACATATTTAGGAATCAAGCAAACTAAACGTAGTATTTGTAACCTTCACATAGGAATGTGGAACTGCACGTGAAGTTTTATGTTCCTTTTATGGATTTGGTTTCTAATGAAATTTGTTGCTTTAGCAATATTAGGAGTGTAAAAATATGTATTAAGATCGGTACTGAGAGTTTTTTGTTTTTAGTATTTTCTTGAAATTTGTTACTATATTTTTGAAGTGAAACTTCTTTGCGCTCGTTGGGCTGTAATTCCAATATCGAATGAAAGGAAAAAACGACAGGAAAAGGGAGGGGATGGCGCGCGTGGTGGGGCAGTCGGACGGAAGGAGACATGGGAGAGAAACGAAAACGCGACAGATTTGGAGTAGGAAAAAACGAGAGAGGGGTAGCATGTAATCGATATATTTATCGATAAATTTATCGATTTTTATGCATACTTGGCATACTTGCACTGCTTTACCATTTTTACATAAGTACGTACGTAGAAATCAAAACTCAATAGACTTTTACATATGCGTTGGGTAACTGCTTACACGCAAAGCTCATTTAACAGATTTCTAAGTGACAACTAGCATGCAGTGCAAAATATGCATAACTGAGCCATTACTGGTCTATTTTGCCCTGGTAATAAAAATTTTGTTACCGGTAAATAAAGTTCCCGTCAATTTTTAAGCCCTGTTCGCATTCTGTGTACTCTTGTAACCAGTAAATTTTGTTACCATCTTATAAGCTGGTAATAAAATATTGCCCCGTGAAATATGCAATGCCAGAATTTCCACAATTCTTCACAGCTGAATTGCTGAATATATAAACTGCATTACCAACGTTCCTAGAATCGCGGTGACAAGAACTGGTAACATTTTTTGGTAATAAAATTTTCCGGTTACAAAATCTGCGGTAACGTGCAGAATAGACCTGTTAATTGTTGTTAACTTGCTTATTAAATTTTTACTTGCCACTGCTGTACTTTTGACTTTAGAGACATGTTCCTTGATGGACCCATTAGCGCTAATTACTCTACCTAACCACTTTATTCATTTAACCTGCAGCCGGATTCCAACATTCGCTATTGCTAATTTTGGTCGCTAAAAATCTCTAAAATAATAGTAGGCGCGCCTAACAACATGCAACATTTAGTCATATGTCCATCGTACTGCCAGATTCAGCTGATTGCACATTGCAGCTGTTAATTTTGTACGTTGTATAGTTTCAGGCCACTCTGCTTTTCATTTAGAGAATTTTGGCGATGAAAATTTAGCGTAGCGATTGTCAGAATCCCGCTGCTGGTTGATGTCATTTGCATTACACCTTAAGTGGAAATCGTTTTTGCCGAAAGAATTTAAGCACATGAAATTAGTCTTGTTAAAATGTATACCCAAGTTTAGACTCTTCAGCATTGCTTCAAAGTCTCGCAGTTTCGTTTCCAAAACCAACACAGCCTCCTCAGAGCATTTACCACTGGCCAATAGAGCAAAATCATCCGCAAACTGATATATTCTTAAGTTTTCATCCTCCAAACAATGCAAACCCGCAGTGTACATGTTGAACAGTAAAGGTGACAAGCAATTACCCTGTGGGAGACCATACTGAACCAAGATCTTTCCCCTACCTAGCACCAACATCCTTTTACTAAAGAAATTAACAACCCAATTCCCTATTCTGGAGTCAACGCCCAGACCAGCCATAATTTCACCTAGAACAGCTATGTCGACACAATTGTACGCATAAGAAATGCCTAGTACACATAAACCAACCTTTTTTCTCTCTTTTCTTAGTTTACTGGCCCAAAACAAACAGTCATTTATACACAAAGATGTAGATCTGCCTCTGCGATAAGCAAAACTGTTCACAGTCAGTTTTTCATTCTCCTACATCCAGCAATTTAGTTTTTCCTTCACCATCATATTAAGGCACTTAACCATTACCGAGAGCAGGGAAATGGGTCGGAAACTTTCGAAATTGTTAAGATCTTTGCCATTTTTAGGAATCGGAACTACCTTAATGACTCTCCAATTTTCTTTCACCTCATTTCTGTTAAAACAATTCTCCAAATCCTTTACTAGAATTCGTTTAGTTTCCTCCGGTAGTTTTTTTAGCGTCTCAAACGTGATATTGTCTGCACCCCCAGCCGATTTCTTTTTCCTCTTCAAAATTTCATTAAGGTCATCCACTGAAAACTTCATCACTACATCACCCTCTCGCCAGAAGTGAGGATTTCTAACCAACTGCCACCCAATTTCGTCCGTTTGCCTAACTATTTGATCCTTCAGTAGAGTTAGGATTTGCATTCAGTTCACTAATCCTAACCTTATAGCTTTCATTCTTAGCTTTATTGACTGATTTTTTCCACTCATCTTCCAGTGCACTTTGTTCCTCATAATCGTTCACATTATTTGTAAAATGTGCTTTCTTTCTGGCCGCCGTAAGAATTCTGTATTGCCTTTTTAAATCATTGTTTCACCACACCTTTGGTGACTTTTTTAGATTATTTACGTCAATCGACGCCTTTTTGATTTCGCTCTTTACCACCTGTTTCATCCACACCTCCATTTCATCCACACCTCCTTCGACAGTGCAGCACTTAATTAATTTTTTTGTAAAAACATATTAGGTCTTTTGTTGACGTTTCCAATTTCAATTATCAATGGTTTATGATGCACTTCCAGGATGTATTTGATTTAATATTTGTAAAGGACAGGTCCAGGATCGCTGCACATCCCTTTTTGCTACAAATGCTGGAATGCCGTCATTGAGACATACCAACCCACACTTTCTAGTCGCATTTGAAAGAAATCTGCCTTTCGGTTCATCTTTATTACACCCCCACGCTTTAATTTTCGCATTAAAGTCCCGCAACAGTAAAACATTTTCTTTCCCTTCCAGAAAGTTAAGCAATCTGCTTGTTTCATAATCAAATAAGAATCTACTTGTACTGGGCGAAAAGTATGCAGACACGATTAACAAGTTTTGTACAAGATTAGTGGTCCTGACTACAACTATGTATGCCATGAATTGTGTTAAACTTAACTCGTTGAAGCTTAAAATTTTTTCTACCTCCAATTGCGACACCTCCATATCCATCTGCTCTACTCTTTATAATCAAATTAAAATTCAGCAATTTGTGTCCTTATTTTAAGTCTCCTAAAGAAAAGACTCTGCAAAAGTACAATGTCCACTCCATTTGTTCTATAAACACATCAATATAACTTCTATTCGCCTTGAGACTCTGCCAATTAAGTTACAAAATTTTGACCGTAATTTTCTGTGGGGATTACATATAATCTTTCATCAACTCTGTTTTTGACAAGATTATTTAGAACTTTTAAAATTGGCTCGTCTGCTTGTGTATCAAATTTCTTAGCTATCTCGCTTAACAGCTTTTCTATTTCTCCTACTCGTTGCCATCTCTTATCTTCAAAAACTGGTATGATTTTCTTTTTTTCCCTTACGATCATTTCTCTTTCTACCACCTCTTTGTCTTCCGCTCTTCCCCGTCTCACAACCTGATTGCATTTCCTTCTAGTCAAACCTCTACTTGTAATATTAGTATTATTTTGTCCTCACTGATGGTTATTGGGAAATTTTCATCATACTGCTCAAGCAAGGAAAACCTGATGTCACACAAGGTGTCCCCATATTTATCAAATACTTCCCGCTTCGACATCTTTTACACTGTCATGATCTAAATCACCTGTCTTTCCCTCTCCCAGGTGGGACACATCGTTTTCTGTGTGGACACACGATTGTTGTTACCTCATAAAATACAGTTATTCCTATCATCCTAGCCCTACATGACAATTTATTATGCCCCAGCCTTCCACAGTTGAAACATTGCTTCGCTCTGGGGAAGAAAAGCCCAACTTTGAAGCCCAAGCACAAGATCTTCACTGATTCAGAGATAACTTTGCCTTCAAAGCCGATTTTAATTGTTAAATTTGGCACAAATTTCTTTATTATAGGGATTCCTCCTAGTAAGCGGGAAATTGAATTAACTTTTACATCAGACTCCAAATTAGCCAGAATTTCCTCAACCGAAAAGTCCACTGGAACCTGCCGTATAACGCCATAAGTCTCCGTGAAGCTTTTCGGAATAAAAACTCGTATACCCAATTCCTTTAGTTTAGCATTGTACACACTTTTGTTTGCCAACGATATGGTGTCAAATGTTACTTTGTATAGGGATCTCCCTATAGCCACTATATTGTTTATCCCTACAACGTCCAATTTCCTAATATTTTCCAATAGAAAAAGCCCATTTTTTATTCTTTTGTTCTCAAAATGTGAAATTTTAGAAGTATCCATCAGCACAATAGCATCGCCTTTATAATCACTAGGATAAACCAAAAACTCCTGTCTATATCTGTCTTATTCTCCTTGGTAGAAGCCGCGTCACCAATTTGATTTATGTTCTTATTTGTGTCCTTTTTCGCATTACCTCCTTGAGATTTCCTGAGTTACAACCCTCGATCCGCATTTCTTTGCGCGATTTGACAGGTACCATTGTACTGGTGCCCACTGTATCTACATTTACACCTTGCATCGTATAACTATTTGAATTCTCACTGAAATTTAGCCCTTGAGCCCCAAATGTATTGCACACATCGGTCTGCATTACCTTGGGCTGATCAACTG
>JAPVRG010272470.1:0-11688 GCA_029783565.1 Rhagoletis cerasi
CTTATAAATCTTAAGTCTTTAGAAATCAGAAGGACTACCCTCTCCTTGTGCTTTACATTTGGTATTATAAATGGTGAAATTGATTGCCCCTCCTTGCTCCAAGCTATTCAATTTCTTACTCCTACGAGAACGCTACGTTCTTATTATCGCTTTTATTTAAAGAAACTCACTACCAGTTATGCGAGGAATGCCCCTTTGGTACGATCGCTCCGTGAACTCAACGAGATCTCGAATTCCATTAGGCTTGATTTCTCTTTGTCGAAAACTGCGTTTAAAAATTCACTTAACTCTATTTTGTAATTTAAATCTAAGCTATCGTTTTAGTCTGTAAGAACCTTTGTAGTTAATTGACACTTTGAAATAAATAAATAAATAATTTCGAGGAAATTGGCGCTTATATTCAGCTGTAGAATCGCTCTAGCTAGATAAGTTCTAGATCAGTTCGAAATCTTATATTTCCTTGTACGCAATATAGATTTATCCCTACATGAATTGTTAACTTCACTCCTGACGAGAATTTTCTTGATAATGACATCAATGTGGTAAAGAAGAAGGCCGGTTTGGTGACCAGGCCTAAATAAATAATATATTGTTCGTTATCTAAGACTCATAAAAAGAGCCCCAGGAGCAGGAGTAACAGAAGCACTAAGATCTTTCCCATCAGAAGAGCTAAACGCTGTTCTCAACCTGATATCTATTTATCTTTATTCGAAAGAGGTCACTACGAAACTGTCAGTCAAACTCAGACAGTCAGTTCTATGGGGACTAGATTCTTCGGGCAAGGGTTAACGAAATACAATTAGGAAGAACGACAGACTATATGGTAGCCAGCCTTAACCTCAAATGTAACGCGCAAGTGCTACTCCTATTCTAAAGATAATAGAGAATGGACCGGCAGACCGAAAAAGAGGCAATCTCTCTCTACACCGATCTTCCAACCGCAAGTTCTAGGTAACTTTGAAGCCAGAAAAATCTAAGGTAATAAAGCCGGTAATAAAAACAAAGTAACATATTCTGACAGCCGAATGGTGCTATGAGGTATAGCATCTTCGGTTATCTAATCAAGATATGCGAAATGGAATTCTGCTCAGTGTCTAGGCCAAATGATCGTCTCTCTTGCTTGGATTCCCGGACATAGGAACACCGAAGGCAATGAGAGTCTGTTTAATGAATCTGAAGCGGAAAAATGTAACTGTATTTCCTTCCACTATCTAGAAATAGGTGGTCAGAGGTATAAATCAATAGCCTGGTTATAACACATCAAGAACAGAGGTATTTAGAATAGTAGGAGCCATCACGAGGCGCTATAGAGGAACTTGTCGCCGCTGCAGCTATGCAATAGCGAAGGAATTTAGATCTTTTAATCTACTATTTGCATAGATAAATCTCATATCCCAGCACAAGTGCATCAAAATGCCAATAAATGAGCTAATTGTAACCTAGGCAGCTACTCGGAAGCACTGCAACCAAGCAACTAAAGAGGGGATCTCTGTGACCTATTCCTCAGTGGAAACTGCTTCAAAAGTTGGAAATATGTAAAACTATTTCTTGAGCTCAAAATGAACAGACAAAACTTTTGTTTCTTATGTACATGCATACATAGCTATATACTTACATAAATATTATCGTGGGCAGGTTTGTAAATGAATGCAATCATATGCGATTTAAATCAGTCGAAGTCACAATCAATGACTTCCGTTTTTGAATGCCGTCATTGATTAACGTTTTGAATAAATACTAAGAAATAAAGTCTGAAGTCTTTTTCTGAGTTCCGGCTTATTAGTCATTTGGTGAAGTCGCTGAATGACTCAATGTTTCAGTGCAGTCACAAAAATATTTGTACCAATTTATATACAAAGGACATGTAATCATTAATAACAGCCTACTCATTTCAAAAGCTCCTGAATTATTTAGAAAATTACAACCAAATAGGAACTTATAGGGAATGATTTATTTTACGCAGCAACAACTGTTCGTAGCTGTCATCTGATAGACGTGCTCAATGTAGTGTATTATATATCCAGGCAAACGAAAAGAGTTTTTCCACGGCGGCTGAGGTAGGCAGGGGTGCATTGTATTTAATGTAAGCCCATTTAACAGTAGGATAGCGGTAGAGTAGAAATTAAAATTAAATAAATATGAATTACTACTTTATTACTTATTCATATGATACAGGTAAAATGCAGGTTGCTGACTACAGCCCAACTATACCTGGTTTCAAATGACTGAAAATTACTGAAAATTACTTAAATGAGAGTCGTCATTCAAATGACTTCAATTGACTTCAAAAAGAGGCTCCATTCAAATGAGTGCAATCAAATGACTAACAAAAAAGACTTTAAAAATGAATAATTAGTCACAAAAATTTAGTCTGAATAGTGACTTCATTTTTTTAGTCTAAGCCATAGAATACAAAAATTGATTGCCTTCATTTGCTAAAAAATCAAGTGACTAATTATTCGCTAATGACTGCATTCTTTTACAACTCGGCTCGTGGGTGATTATTTGACAGTTTTCGCAGACACCCCCAGAGAAAAGGGCTGTTCGATATCAGGCTCACTCAACGTTACCCAATTGTCTAAAGAGCGAAGAAAGAAATGTTTGTCCGACGGTCTTGGTGGACGCCGACTGCTCACGAGCGCGCAAAGGAACATCACTTTTATTTTATTTCTTACAGGGACGTCCTCTACACTATTACTTTTAGATAGAATTAAAATAACAGCAAATTAGTAGAAAAAATGAGTATATAAAAGGAGGAAAAATAAAAACGGGTTGACGAGTTGAATGCATTCTGAAAGCAAGAAGAAAAGAAAAATTCAAATTTTAGAAATAACAAAGTCAAGACGCAACGAAGAGCCAGTGCAAGTGAACAGTAGCGATAATAAAAACAACAATACATTGGGTGGCACACATGTGTGTAAGTATGAATGTGTCTTTATACATTTGAAGACGCACATATGTATGTATGTAAGAAGCGAAAAGAGTATGAATAGGCAATATAAGTATAGTTGCACAAACAACAACAACACGGAATTTACAACGGAATACGAAGGAGTGATCGAGTAGCGCAGATCCGCAGGATGCACCACCAATGTGAATGTGCATATGCATGTGAGTATGTGTGTTTGTATATGTGCGCCACTGTATGTAAATAAGCAAGTGCGAGTTGTCGCCCATGTGCATTGCTATTGTTGTTGTTGTATTATTTGTATGCAGCATGCAGAAGACATTACCGCTGCTGTTGCATGCATTTAAAACCTTGCAACATAATGCGCACCGATTTATTATCGAGCGAAACGTGCCCGTAGGCGGGTGTTTTAAAGTGGCGTAGAAAATTTCTTTGAGAAAAAAACACAATAAATAAATCCCACTGTCTAATATTTTGTAGTTAGCGTAATAAATTTTAAAAATATTATGTAGGCGGAAACTTAAGGCCAACAACACTGCAGAACAACACAGTCATTGGGATTTCCCGCGCGTACTGAGCTGATTTTTTCTCTGGCAGTGTTGCCAAAATTTAGCATAGCGAAACCAAAGAAAAAGTATTAGACACACAAAAACAACAACGAAAAAAATAAACAAAAACGCGCAGTGATAAAGTGGAACGGACAAGCGCTTGTAGTCTGAGTGCCGCTGCAAGAGGTGACAATTAAACACGCCAAAGTGATTTTATTTATTCAACAAAAGACACGCGACATACGCGCGCGCACGCCTTTGACGAGCAAGCGAGCAAATTTTGCCAAAATTTAGAAAAAAAGACAACATATTTTCGTCAGAGCATTTGTAGACGCTCATCGCATGCGGGTGCCATAAAATATATTTGTGTGGGAAAGTGCATTTAACTTTTTGTTGTAAAGTGGTCAATGACGGTGACTAGAAATGAATGAAAACTTATGCAGAGAAATTGTGAAATTCATAAAAGGCTTTAGAACTTAAGGAGAGCGTAAGAAAGACATAAAACCTTTTTTTTTATTTATTTTGCTGAAAAATGTTAAAAGTGCGCTTAAAAAACTTTATTGGATAGACAAAAATTAAAAAAAAAATTCACACAAATTTTAAAGCCAAAAAATTTATTTAAATTAAAACACTCATCCCTTGCACATATTTCCGTGCGCAGAAACTCGACGCATACTTGCCTTCGACATGTCTGCCACACTCAAAGTGAGCCCGCCAAATCTCAGCATTTCGCCCATGACCTCAGCCAAAGTGATATTTCCAGCTAACCTGCCTGCCAGCAACAACAACAGCTGCAGCAAAAGTGTCAGCCATTCTGCAATGCTGCCACAAATTAAATTGCCACCACCTTCACCACTTTATTCACCACTTTATCCAGCTATGGATGCCATAGCTTCTACACCCAATAATTATGTTAATAGCGGCAACAGCAGCAACAACAACAACAGCAATAGCTGCGCTTTACTCATGTCACCGCCGCTCAGCGCTAAGCATGAAATGGATATACACCAAGAATTAGAGCAAAATCACCAACCACACCTTCAAACTCGGCAGCAGCAGCGGCAGCAGCAAGAAGAAATCCACACAGCCGAATTTCTTGCACCCAATTGTAATCTGAAGGCAGCCTGCGACATCAACAACTACACGGATTTCACAAGCGCCGAGTTGAGCTTTCCGGATTTTTCGCTCAGTTACATGGTAGAGACGCCCACTTCGGTTTACGGTGGCAGCTGCAGCAATAACAACAACAACACAGTGGATTGTGTGTCGTCAGGCAATCAATGCGGCAACGCCCCGGCACCAATGAGCTTTTGCAGTGACAACGATGTGGTCATGACGCAACAACAACAGAATAAGCAGCCAGCTTGCAGCGCCGGTAACACCCAGGATGTGTTCCGTTTTGAGCCGGAGGATATTGCGCGTCTTACATTTGTCGATTGTGAGACGAGTGACAGCTTTGTGAACTCAACTGAGAAGGCGTTGCAAGGTGGCGGTTTGGTGGGCGTTTCAGATCGTTCACAAGCACCTTTTACACCACACACGCCATACAGCCCACACGCCGCTCCGACCACGATGACGACCAGCTTCTTGCACGAAAATCCCACTTCTACCCCACCTACAATGGCAGTCGGCATGACGGTGGAAGGCAATTACCGCAGCAGCAGCAGCAACCGCGGCAGATGACGTCAGACGTTGTGGGAATTATAAGCAGTGGTAGCGATAGGAACAGCACAGCAACAACAGTTGTGACCTTAGCGGCAGTCAATTAATGACCGCAGGCACTTTAACTTCTGACTGCTTGAACCTGGACATCGAATACTACAACTACGACGAAATCAATTGTCAGTCGAAAAATCAATCGCCCTGCTCCTCGCCACCGCTTGATCCTTGGATGACGTTGAATTTGGCGGAAACCATTGCTGGCGCTGCGGCGGCAGAGCAAGCTGCCGCAAATACACAACGCAATCAGTCGCCTAAACCGAGCAATACTTGCTGCAACTCCCAGCCATGTGCAGTACACTACCAGCCGCAACAAGCGCTTGCGATTAAGCAGGAAACTTTAAACAAGCTGCCCTCGATGGTGTCCACTTTCGGTACGCCCAAATACGAGTCTGTCTACAACTATGACTACACATTTGCCAACGATGAGATCAGCGTACAGCAACAACGGCCTGAATACCAGCAGTGCTTGCAGCAACAACGGCAGCAGCAGCAACAAGAAAAATGGTCCTGCTATGCGACCGGCGCTATAGTCGCACAAAATTACGATCACTTGCCGGAGAACTATCAGAATTGTAATTTGTTGCATGCGGAAAAACCAAACCGCGAACACAAATTCATATGGACCATCGACGAACTGGACGAGATGCATGAGGTGCTTATCGACGAGCTGTGCTGTGCCAGTGCCAAACAATCAAATCACATGAGCGGCGACGGGGATGTGGATGTGAATATTGCTGGCTTTTTTGAAGATGAAAATTCGCTGGATTTTGCCCTACAGGTGGCAAGTGATGAGCGCGTGTTTAAGGAAGTCGATGAAAATGAGGATGATAACGATTCGGTGTTCCAAAACAGTGACTGTGCCACGTCCACAACAAATCATTCAGAGCAAGCAACACAGTTGCATTTGCAACCGCCACGCCGTCGACGCCGTTGCGCATCACCAATTGCCAGTAGTAGTGTCAGCAATGAAGTTGCTGGTGCCAAAAACAAATCATCACGCAACACCACAACGGCAGCAATACGCAAGAATTATGACGCACATGCCATTGGCGGTAATAGGCAACAAGAAGAGGAAATTGCGGATGCAGAGCCCGTGGATGAGTTTGCCGATGAGGTGCAAATCTGTCGTTGGACTGATTGCAATGAGGAATTTTCAAATCAGGCAACATTTGTGACCCACATCGAGAAGCGGCATGTGGATGTGAAAAAACGCGATGATTTCTCTTGTTTTTGGTTGGACTGTCCGCGCCGCTATAAGCCCTTCAATGCGCGCTATAAGCTGCTGATACACATGCGCGTGCATAGCGGCGAGAAACCCAACAAATGTCCGGTAAGTTGAATGCTGATACTTAGATGGGTATTAGAGCCAAATAGGCACTGAAATGCTGTTTGCTTGAATGCGTGTGTGGATGGTTGTGAACTGCTGCTGTCACTTGAATGAAACCACTAGATTTTTAAAGACTAGAAAAATTAGGTCAAGGGCTGCTATTTACACGGATCCCAATTTGGATTCCGTAAATAGTTTTCATAATTATGTCTATATTTGTCTTTAAAATTTTTCGGTACACGTCCTTGCTGAAGTGATTCCCGATGAGGCTGGACCTGTCTTGCTCTGGAAATGGACTGACATAAACCCGAGTAGACTTATAATCTCCATATCTACAAAGAATGGCTTTCTTATAGTTCCGTCGGTACCCCAAATGCTGAGGTCTTCGAAGAAATGATTTCTGCTGAGTCTGGTGCAGTCCAGATGTTCCTATCCAAACTGTTCAGGCCTTCTTTCATATCCGATTAGGCAGAAAGTGCTCAGACCTTCGAAGACACGGTTTCTTATAAATCCGGCAAGTTTTCAGCAGTCCAGGCCTTTGAGGAAATGGCTTCCCATAAATCAAACCATCGGATATGAATAACTCAGTGAGAGGGGCGACCAGTATGTGTGCATGTATGTATTTATAAAACAAAAACATTTATGCAAGCAAAAATGGCGAGCAGGCACTGTGGTCAATGGTAGGTATAGGTGAGTACCACCCCTGCATGGTTTTAAGCCATACAGAGTCCGCAAAAAATCCCGGAAGCATTGTCCGGAGGATGCATCAGACTAGGCTGAGCATACTCTAAACTGCCATCAAATTATAACTTAAGAAAGTTGTATTACATGGCAGTTGAGAACTACATGCGCACACATTTTAAAAATATAATGAAGGAAATTTTTGCACATGCAGCATTACATAGCATGCATTTAGGCGCCTGGTGTTAGCAATCGCGCTTAAAGAGGATGAAACTTAAAATTTTCAGGCCTATGAATAAGCGGTCTACCCACAAACCGAAGAACTTTTTCGCTGGAAGTGCTGAATGGGCTCTGGCTATTTCCCATCGCCATAAATCCAACGGAAGCTATTGTAATATCTTTGTTAGTCATTCAATCAACTTTGGAAACTAGGAAACACCAGAAGGCCTAGCACAACAGCCTTTCCTGCTCACTGATCTGTTGTTCCATCAAGTTCACTAGCTTCGGTCCTACGTCCGTTTTATAGATCGCGCCTTGAAAGCTTTTACAATGATCGGAAATTTTTGCAATCTTTTTTTAGTGAGATTGTCCAAATTGTTTAATGTTCACACAATTTCCGTCTCTTACATCATGGATGTCAGCTTGAACGCATGGGCTTTGGTTTATTAAATAATGGCCTTATTCATAAATTTATAAACCTCTTTTAAGGCTACTTTATTTTTTATGAATACGGCTATAAGACTATATGGATGAACAATTTTCGCCAAAGAAGAAAATAAGTGGAATAGATAGTCCGCCGATAGAGCTGAAAGGAATTTTCGAACTTAGCCTCTTTACTATTTACTTAATGATAAAGCAGGCCAACTAAACGAGATCTATTAAGATTGGCTAGAGAGGGATTTGAAAAAGGAAAGGTCCCCTAGAAATAGAAAGAAGATCTCGCTAGCATTGTTTACAAGACATAACATAACAAAAACCATAACATTTGAAAAGAGACTTAAAATGCAATTAATTTTGCAACAAAGCAACTTGGAGCATATTATTTTTCAAGAGAATCTTCCCGGCTGGCACCAAGCATTGATTCAATGACGGCTCGAAAACCCCTGCGGAGTAAATAGCGATAATTATGAAGTATTGGAACCATATGAAATAATCACTAAATTGTTCTTGAGTGTAACAAAGATCCAGCTGTCATGGATACCAGGTCACAAGGGAATAGAGGGAAATGAGATAGATGAGAAGCGGCGCAGCTAACACTTTTATTTACTCAGTCCAACCTTTGCCTTCACTCATAATACAAGGAGGTTTCAATAAGATAACTATCTGGTGCACACCTATGTTCATCTGCTTAACTCAAATACAATATATTAAGCTTTGATATCACAACAACGCACTATGGGAAATTTGATCATATTTTGTGGCCAAAATTGGAAAAGTCGAAATATCTCCCTAAAACTTGGTACAGCAATAGGGCTGGAAGTAGTGAGGTTGCCACACAAAAATGGAGTTGCCACACCCACAAACTTTTATAAAAATTTCAAGCATTTTAATTAAAGTTTATAGTAAGATTTTGTTTATTCAGTTTTGTAGCCCATTTAATTTTAATATAATAAAGTGCAAGTCCAAAGTAGCTAGGACTTAACGTTGATTTTTGGCAATTTTTTTGTTGAAGGTGTTGTGTATTTAGTATCAAATAGTTACCTAAGAAAAATTATAATTTCTTTAATATCGCGCAAAATCGCAGTTTAAGAGTATGGGGAAATAACAGATCAAGGACTATTCTATCGATTTGTCGTGATGAGTAACTTTTAAACGTTTTTAAACTTGTTTTTAAAACATTAAAAATACTTCTTTTTATTTTTAATTACACAATCTCACTTTCCTATCACTTAAATGCGCACGGTTCTTTGGCACAGCCTTTAAACTATAATACAACTTTTAATTGGTAAATATTCTACCTAACCGTCACTATTTCTTTCCATTTTTCACTTTTGAAAATCAGCAAATATATTATGAGGTATATGCATTTGAAAGTGACACACAAATCAAGCTACACATTTTTCGTTTACAGAAAATTTCAAAACTACCTGTTCAGGGGTTACCGAATCAACAGTAAGTCATTTTATCGAAAAACAGAGTATACAGCTGTTTTGTCTGAAGTAGTCGCTGTAAGATAAGACAAACAAAAAAATCAATTTCAAGCAAGTCAAAAAATTGACTTTTGGTCACAAAATAGGCTCAAATTTCCCATAGTGCAACGCAATACGTTTTTTTGGTTTAAAATTTATTTTCATACGTGAAAAAAGGTACAAACATGAAAGTTGTGTTCTACACATTTCATTTTTCATTTCATTTATTAAACAAGAACCATTAGTAAAATAAGAATTTTCTTCTTTTTTAGCACAACAAATTTTGCACTAAATGAAAAATAATTAAACTTAAACTAATACGAAAATTTCGTTGTTAGTATAAAATAACATAAATAATATTTAGCAGTAGATTTCCTTAAACTGACCAGGCCGCTCTAGTTGATTCAAAAATGAGAATATCAGCCGGGCTCCCATTTTCATTTACTTTTGCGCAAATCGCAAACAGTTGTTTCGGCAATTTTTCTGCAGACAAATTTGAGGTGTAGTCCGTAAATATTTAATTTAAAAATAAATTAAACATAATTTTTATTTTAAAGTACGGGAAATGTATCTTAAGAATTTTTTTTATTAAACAAAAACTGTCCAAGCCTTTATAAATCGGTTCTTTAAGCGTGCGGCGTCATTTGCTCTTCATTCCACTAAGTCTAAAGTTTCCGATTTGAAACCGCGAAAATTTTGCGATATATGGTTGTGAGAGCGCGCAATGATGCGGTTTGAAAAGTGAAATGCAAAATTTTCGTCATTTCGGAAATGGGAGCCCGGCTGTATATGATTTTGTATACCTTTCATGAACATGAAATCGTATTATAACTTTGGTCTGATGTTTGTAAGTACCAAAAAAAGAGGAGATAGACTCATAAAAAGTTATACCAAAATCATCAGGACGAAAAGCTGAGTCGATTTAGCCATGTCTGTCCCTCAGTTTTCGAGATATCCGACTGAAATTTGGTAAGCGGGTGTTCTTTTATAGGCCATTAATCATTTGTTGGAAGTGGCAAAATCGGTCCACTACAAAAAATAGCTCCCATATAACTGCTTGTTCAGATATGGGATTTTGTCTTAAAACTCATTTAATTATGCAGATAGGAACATAAAATTTCGCACTATTTTCAGTTATGATCACCAGAGAGCTTACGGTGTGAATGATAAAGATCGTGTCACTATAACCTATAGCTCCCATTCAACTAATTGTTCAGATATGAGGTTTTACTTTAAAACTCCTTTATTTAGAGAGCTAAACCCGCATAATTTCGTCACCTATTTACTAATTAACCATACAAGGTCTACTGAGAAAATCGTCAAGATCGGTGATCTACAAGGAATGCTCAGATATAAGTTTTTGCGATATAACTCCTCCAACTGTGTAGTTCACAGTGTACATTAATTTAGTAGATATAAGTAATGTGTAGCTCCCAAAGAAATGAAGTTTTAAGTTAAATTTTTTGATGTTCGGCATAGACGAAGACAGCACTTCCATTACTTGTTTTATATTAGTTTTGTTTGAATTTCCTCTTTTTATGGATGGAATAGAACTCCATGTTGTAATAGCCTTAATGAAAAACAGTCTATTCGATTATTGGTTAGTGATCAATTTGGGGTAGATTATATTTGGAATTTCATAGGCTTATTGATCTGCGCTTTATGTGCAAGAAAACACTGTTCTTCTTCTAGTCGATGCTATCAATTTATATGTGGGTACAATAAGGTCCCTTGAGCGCTCAGATTTCGGAGATATAAACTTATCATAAAGATTGTTAGGCGTCTTAGTAGAGATAAGGCGGAAGAGAAAAATTTAACTTCTTGCCCTCAGGTAGTCCTGAATTTCGTATCCTAACAGACTTAACCTCCATTTCGATGTGTGATCAAACTTTTTTATGCCGTACACATATCGGATTATAAGATTAAATACGACATCGATCTTATCAGCCAAAGCAGAGTCTAGCATTTTATAAACCAGCTCCTAGTAGGTAATAATAGATACTATGAATTGTCAACTGTCGTCTTGTGCTTACTGGGGTAAACTTCGCAGTTTGGCGGAGGTTTCTCAGCGTGACATAAACTTTGGAAACAACAGAGTTTATATGATCCGTGCATCTCAAACTTGAATTTATGACAAATCCCAGATTGAGAATTTTATTTACGAGGATAGGTCATGATTAAGCTGGCGAACTAATAAATATAGATTATCAAAATCATTTGACAGATATAGCTGGAAGTCATCCGCAAAAGCATGCAATTTTTCAAACTGGCATACACGAAAAATGTCATTGATGAATAAGCTAAATAAAACCTTGGGAACTCCTGAGGTAAACTTTTCAAGTTTCGAGCTATTCATAACGACCCTAACGCGTT
>JAPVRG010272472.1:0-14614 GCA_029783565.1 Rhagoletis cerasi
ATATATAATATATAATATATAATATATAATAAAAATCACAGTTTACTTTCCTGATGTTCTCTGCAGCAGTATTGGAAATTCCACTGCCTATGCAGCGTAAAAGGGAGGGCAACATTTGTGTGCTAGTTTTGAGTTTTTGCTACCGTAGTAAATGTTATTTTTCATTTCCTTCAATTGTTAGGGACAAAACGACAACATTCCGCTATGAATACCTTCACAGCGAAGGGAATAGAGAAAACAAAAAAAAGTGTTACAGTTGGTTCAGGAGCTAAGCCGGAAGGTTTAAAAAAAAATTTTTAATTACGGTTCAAGCGCCAAAAAACTCAGCTCGAAAGCAGGAAATAAAAAACGAACAAGTCATCATGTGTACTTTTGAAATATTTATTGGTCTGCTAAGAGGTGTGGCTATATTTAGGGCCATTTTTTCAAGTCATTTTTAAATTCGTTGAGAACAACATTTGTGTTTGAAGGGCAGGTAAATATTAAAAGCTACTTGAGAAAACGGCCCTTAGAATCAAAAAAACGGGGGCGGTAAAAGTACGTTTACACGGCAAGTGATTCGCTTTCCTATTCTTGATTCGCTCTCCCATTCGTAATTGGCGCCCCAATCACGAACCGAAACACGCTTTTCGCCCATACAAAATTTTGAGAGCGAATCACTTCATTGGCAAATGATTCAGATCCAATCACCTTGCGAATCACGAACAAATCGTTGTCTTCTCTAATTTTTATCGGAAATTTATCGAACTCAGCTATCAGAGCAAAAGAGAATAGAAAAACCCAAAGCAAAGAAAGGGAGGAAATGAAGGAAAAAAATAAAAAAACAACAATAAACTATTGAAGCCAATCAAGAATGTGCCATGTAAACTGTGTGATTCGCCGTTCGTAATTGAGGGAGCAAAATACTTGATTCGTTTGTCGTGTAAACGTACTTTAAGTCTGTCAATTAACCGCAATCGTTTTTTCGTCTTTCTGAAAACTACCGTTACATGGTAAACAGGTGTGGGTTATATTCGACTTTAAAGATTTCCGATAACATGCATAGTTAGATTTGTTGAAGCTACCCTTAATCCATTTCAAATTTGGAACAAAACGCCCTTGGAGGTGCTAGGCTACATTAAAAGCCTTTCCATATAGGGCGGGGGTCCCATAATAATAATAATAATAGATTAACAGTATTCCTAAAAAAAATTTAGTGCATATTACATTTTACCAAACAAGTATTAAACAAACGTCGAATACATTTTCTTTTGCAATTCAGCTTGAAATTTCTGTAGATAGCATACTTTGGTTCTCATCCGCTCTTATATTAGGGATGTAAGTAGAAAAAATACATCGATGTTGTTTTCGATGTGATGCATCTACACATCTAAATATTGCATCGATTCATTTCGGTATATCGTAAGAAGACATTGATATTTCCGATGCATCGAATAATTAGATACATAATTTTAATGAAAACTAAGTTTACTCGAAATAAAAATTAATTTGCTGGGCTCGAATTGCGGCATTCGTGATCGAGTGATTATTAGTTTTGAATCGAATCGAATAGAATGACAGCTGTTTTCTCCACAATACAATCTAAATTGAAGAAGCGCACTCACAAATTTAAATTTTTTCTAACTAAATATTGTAAACATACATACCAATACAACTCTTATTAAAAAGTTTTGCCTGTAATCTGGTGCACTGCAGGTTTAAAATCTTCTAAATCTAAGAAAAAAAAATTGTTGAGGCCACTGAACTGGCCACTAGAGTTAAATATTTGTAAGCTATTTTTATATCGCTCTTTTGCTAGAAGGACGGCTACGAGAGCAAAGCTTTAAAATTTTTAGTAAAGTTTTCCGAATCGAAAAAAATAAATATCCACTAAAGAACTACATATATAATAAAGTATTTTCGAATTTAATCCAGATTATAAACTTTACTTCGGTTCTTTACATTGTCGAAGGGTTACTGTTATAATCGCTAAATAAAGTGAAATTGGAATAACGTTGCACACACAATTGACAGATATCATTTTGAATTTTTCCACAACATAAAATACAGCAATTTCTGCATACCTAGCTCAAATGCTATAATTTTTTATTGTTGCATTCTTCCAGCAAACGGACGTTATGTATGTTTAAAATTTTAATTTCTTATGGATCTATGCCCATTTAATTGACCAGCTGTTGATCTAATTATGCGATTGGAAAATTGTTCTGCAATATACATATGCAGAACCTGTATTGCTCTTCAAAATTATTCAAAGAAACTGTATAAAATAAACTGTTATAAAAATTCTTTATCTACTAGTCTCAAAAAAAATCTGAAAAAACTGCTCTCTGAAGAATTTCAAAATACCAAAAGTAATGTCGGTGGAGTAAAAAAAAAAAAAATACATCGATACATCTATTTATATCGGAAGCGTGCTATGCATCGGTTTTATTCGATGCATCGAATAGCAAACATCGATATTTCCGAGGCAGCGATTTTTTTTACATCTCTGTCTCATGTGGTGGATTTCGCAAATTTTAAATTGTTGTTGTACGTATATTGCTCGCTGAAAACCTTTTTTCCCCAATACTCATAATGATTAAACTCGTCATAATGATTACAACTCTAGCAACATTTTCAAAATAAAATATTCGACAATCTATCTAGAGATTATAACAGTTAACAGACATAAACTGGCTGTTTATTATTCTCTTTTTATTAGCTAATTTAAAATTAATATTTTCGAACAAATACGAATAGGCAAAAAAATTAATAAAAGGCATAGAAATAGATGTGCTAATGAATAAATTGAAGCATGCAAATCGTTTTAAGAGCTTAAACACATGCATATGTATGTATGACACAAAAAACAAAACACTTTATTATAAGTAAATCTTTATTACTACTACCAATATAATCTCTTTTCAATAATTCCTTTTAATTTTAATTTTCAGGTGAGTTGAGCGGCTTGTTGGCTAACATAATTTATGAGATAAAAAAAACAAAAAATAGAAGCATTCTAATAAAAAACAAATAGTGAAGCGATTGATAGTGGCAAATATTTTCAACGATGCAAATTGGCAGTAAGTTTTAGCGTATAGCAAGAGATTTTGTATTATAAATACTTAATTCTTTGATGGCTTGTGTGAATGTCAACTGAAAAATGCTACGCACACATGGATGCACATACATATATACATATTTATGCACATTTGATGATTACGATTGCTTTTGGCGAACTGCTGCTTAAGCATCAGCGTTAATTGGCTGCTCACAAGCATAAATATGCATTAAAAGTTGCTTGAATGCTTGTCAACTGAACAGCTGGACACATTCAAAAATATGTTGCCATATTTATCATAATTTGAATACTGTATTAATTGAAATTCCATTTGAATGACACCCTTGAGCGTGTCAAATGTATACATAATTGTTATTGAAATGTTGTCAAATAAATCAGTAATCAAATTCAAGCAACTTATTAAAAACAGACACTTTGTTTCAGAGGAAATTAAGAGTCTGATAAATCAACTATATACAAAAAAACATGCATTTACATACATCTAGAGCCTTTAAGTTGTAATAAAATATGTGTTCAAGATAACAATGTCCATAAATTTTGTTGATTTTACAACAAAAGATAAATCAGGAATTATTAGTACTTAATTCTTAACTTTTCAAAACATTTATGCGTTCTTGATTGTTAGAAATCGGTAATATTACAAGCCAACATCATTGTGTTACATAATGGAATTCAAATGGACTTGAAATGTTCTTAGCCTACACATATGTACACGTAAAAAGGTCAAATGGTACAAACATCTAAGTAAACCTCAATGTCGCCTCAGCGTCTAGTCTCTCGTCGTCAGTTTCAAACCAGTTTAATGACAAGTTCCGCGACAGCGCTGTAGAATACATTTTTCAGCTGCTCATTTGAATGTAAACAATTTTGAAAAATTTTTAATAAATATGCCAGTCGCCTTGTGCAACACATATTAAATACATTTTCAATTCGCAGTCTCCGCAAAACTGGAAATCCTAGTTTATGCTTGCTACTGGGGCGGTAGCCTGCATGACTGTTTCAACGTTTCGCGACATAAATTTTATATCATTACTTTGTTTTCGACTACTAAATCATGCGCATCTAATTTGGTTATTTGATTGCGAGTTTGGGCAATGTTGGCCAGCCATGCTGACTCACACACATATGTACATATGTACATAAGCGGCTATTTTGAGAGCGGGAAAAACTGTTGGAGCTAAATTGCAGCGTTCAAATCTCTTTGTTCGTCGGTTGTTTTGTTTTGCCTGTGGTCTTGTTCGGTTCAAAAATTTGATTAATGACTTTTTCATTGCGGCGAAACCGCATTTTTGCAGTTGACAATACATAGTACGCGCTGCTACAACACCATAGCTAAAATGGGTATACCCAAAAAAAAAGTGAAGTTATAGCATTGAAAATTCTGACAAGCGCCGCTAAGCTATAAACCACCATATTTTATGTAACCACACAATTGAAAAGCAACAAAGCAGCGTGTCGACATTATGGCTTTTGAGGCGTTGAGTTGGCGGTGCCAGCGCTTTTCGATGTTTTTTTTGTTCGTAATGTAATTTATTAAAAGCAAATTATCTAAACCAATAAACAAATTTTGTGTTTTTTTGCTAAAAAACGAACAAAACGGGCAATGAAATGAGTTTGAATCGATATTTTTACATACAATATTTATAGAGGAAATTTGTATACCTCGAATACAATTCAATGGGGCATTTACCAAATGTTTTAGCAGAACTTAAAGTCTTACCATCAAAATCTTTGTTGTTGTTTTGCATAGGAAAAGTAATTAAAAATCAACCACAAACAATAACACTAATTAAATAGTATAAAGTATAAAGGATACTGGTCTGCCAGGTGCTTTAGTGCCCAGTACTTACTGCGTTCTGAGTTTACCCACTGGGTAATTGTATATCTTGAAGTAGAGAAACTGAGTCCACAAAATGGTTCGGACCTTACAACGCACACGATGAGCGTTCCCTCACCAATTCGTCGACGACCTCGTTTCCTTCGATCCCGCAGTGAACTGGCACCCCGCAAATTATTAGCATGTTTTTCGCTGCTAAAAGTAAACAAGAGTCAAAACACTCATTGACGAGCTTGTAGGTCAGCACTCAATGGGATAGGGCTCTGATAGCCGCTTGGCTGCCTGAGAAAATAACTATGACATTCCTTTCTTTAAGAATTATTGTGGCACAGATTAAGATTGCTAGCACCTCGGCCTGAACGAATGTGGTCCATCTGCCCATGGCAATCGAAAGTTTAGTGCCGAGTACCGCATCTATTCTGTCCACTACGGTAAATATCTGGAATCAAGGTAAGGTGATGTATTTGCCTAATTAATTTGCGTAAACCTCTCGTCCTGTTCTAAAAAATAGATTCACTTTAGTATGGCATTAAAAAATCGCAGATATATCCATGGTCTGGTCTGTTGTTAGTTGATATGAAGAGTACCGCCAGATATTTGCTCTCTCGAGGCAGCTGCTGCTTGAACAGGAATATGGGGTAGTGTTCATTCCAGAAGAGAGTAAAATCTCCCTTAGAAGTTTATTAATACGAGTGCTTTATGTAGAGTTTTTGCTAAGCATAAACTAAACACGGACGAACTGTCACACGGTATAGCACTTTTCTTCATTCAAAATACAGTTCCAAGGTCCGACTGAAAAGTCTTCTTCTAGCTTACTTGGTTTGGGTTGCTTTACATAGAGTTTTTTCTAGATGGAAATTCTAACTTGGTCTTTAAAAAAGGAAATTTGGTATTAAAACTCTCCATGGTATTAATTCGTTGCCCCTCAAAGGGAAACCGAACGAAAGTTCGTCTTAAACTTTCTTACGATTTGTGCCCTGTCCTTAACTGCAACACGAGTTGCCTGAGAAAATACAATCGACTTTTTCAGTAACAGTTATTACTAGGTCGTCTGCATAACTAATGTTATTGTAACCACACACACGTAAAGGTCGTCCCCCATGAACAATGCTCTAGAGATACGTCCATTAGCATTACTAAAAGAATTCCCTTCGATAAATAAGAAAACGCACAGATCTACCTTCTTACTTACTATCTATGTTCTGTGTGACCGAATCCGTAGAGCAAACAGAGTATGTTGTATATGGTGTAAAGGTGATGTAGATCCCAGTTTGCCTCCAATGTGTAGGTCTTACAGTCTTTCCACGGACGTGAGAATAAAAAAATTAAACCAATACGTATGTCTGCATTGAGTGAGTGATATTATCAATGCTCCTCTGAAATAGTTCAAGCGCTATCTGAAGACTTGAGTATTTTAAAGGACTCTACCACTTACCGTTATTGTACCTGTTCATATATATCAAGCAAGTTTTTCAGAGTTTCACCTTTTTCGTTAATAAAGAGCCATCTTTCATCTTCAGGAGTCTTAACCCATTTGACATCTTCGGTAAATAACAACGTGCCACAAGAACTAAAAAATTTTAAACGCACGAAAACTCAATATACTAACGTAACTAGGGACCAAAAAAAGTAAAACAGCGTTTTTAGTTTTTCTCGCTGACGGCAGAATGTGTTTTAGAAGAAGCTTGAAATTTCAAGAATATGATTAGTTCAAAAAATTATTTAAAAAATTCAGTGCAATGAAGAGTAGCAATATGGCTATTAGTTGAATAAAGGAGCAAATTCTCCTGAAATAAAAGAAAATTTAATTTTTTGGTAAACAAAAAATAATAATAATAAATAATAATAATAATAATAATAATAAAAGATTGGCGCTTACACATATGTTAGTGTTTGGCCGAGCTTCTCCTCCGATTTGTGGCGTTCGCCTTGATGTTGTCACACAAAGGGGAGGGACCTACAGTTTTACGCCGACTCCGAATGGCGATTGCATTTTTATGAGAAGCTTTTTCATGGCAAAGTACCCTCGGCGGTTTGCCATTCCTGCCGAGGGGCGACCGCTGTTAAGAAAAAAGGTTTTTTCTAAAAATTTTTCCGATGTTGCTTTAGCCAGGGCTTGAACCCAGGCCTGCGGAGCGGAAGCGCGCACTGCTTACCACTACACCACAGCGGCCGCTGATGGTGATGATGAACAAAAAATAATAGCTATCGAAAATGTCCTTTTAAGTATTTTTTTTTTAAACGCGGCTAGTAAAGTTTGAAGGACGAAATTTGGGGATGCGATTAACTAATGGAAATTTTGTAGGAAAGTCTAGGCTAAGGTTTTAAAAAGGACATTTTCAATCCGTACTTATGCACGAAAAAATTAAATTATTCAACATTACATATCTTTTTCTGAAAAAATCCTGGCCGTCAGAGAGAAAAACAATAAACGCAGTTTCACTATATTTGGTACCTTGTTTCGCGAATATATTGATTTTTTTGTGTGTAAAATTGACTGTCGCACGGTGTAAGTGGAAACGGAAAATGATTCCAGCAGAACAGTGTTAAGTAGATTCGTGGCGACATTCACTTCGTGGATTGAGATTATGACAGCCAGTCTTCAGAACCATTATGGTCCTCACTACTGCCTTTGACGCGAGCGTTGGGAGAGCATATTGTTTTCGTCTCCTCTGAAGCCCTTATCCCTGCCTCCTATAGAGCCGGTGGACGAACAACCTGAAGTAGTGGCTTTTATTCGTAGAGCCTTGTTAGTCCCCCTTTGAGGCCTAGGCAATCTCCAAAATTGTGGTGCCACCTGAAGAATCGCTTGGCTGCCATGGCGGGGTGAGGAGTGAACGATTTTTGCACAAAAAAGATACATGTTATTTCAAATTCAGTTTACTTCAACGGGAATGTTTAAGCATTTAGCTATTTTCATATGCGTACATACATATGCACTACATACATATATGTACATAGTACATAAGTGCCCTGCATTTGATCTATCCGTTTGCAAGCTACTATGCTAAGCAAGAGTATGTCGGAGCGAGTAGTTGTGCACTTTGCTGTCGGTAAAAAGTTTTCATATATTACATTTTCAGCTGCATCTGCTTTTACTGACGTTGATGATGTGAGAATAGCAGCAGTGGTATCAGGCTTTATTAGATGGAAACTAATAAACAGTCTGCATGTTTCAAGTATTAAAATAAGTACAGCAGAACAAAAACTCTGCGCATACGTAATTTTATGCCACGTGCTACAATGTTGCATGATGCACACATTCAAGAAATACGAGTACAAATAAGTATATCAGGAAATAAGTAAAGAAGTGCATAAGTTCAAGTTGAGCCCAGCGTAAATTTAACTAGGGTAGTCTTAAACTTAAATAGAGTGAGTGCAACTACTTATATTTTGTTATAGAATATGTAAATATGTATATCAATACGAGTTAAAAAAAACTGAAGGAATTTACTAAGTATATTAAAACGGTATCGGTGAATTGAATTGGAGTACTTGGGCTGCGTTGACATACATCTAAAAGAAATATTGTCTCATGTGAGTATTTAAATAGTTAGCCTAGATATCTTAGCTTCGCTAAGCTTTTATCGTAGCTTCAACATAAACGCACCCTTAATGGTCAGACGATTATGTTTTAACATATACATACGTAAGATAATTGACGTAACCTTGCTACGCTCTGTTATGTTTAGCACTTATCGTACCTTTGCCGCAAGAGTGTCATAATGAACAAAAAATCCCGAGAAAAACGACTTTAAAGTTTACACTTTGCATGCGCTGCCATAGTAAAAATTAAGATATATTTTCTTCTAATGAAGCATTGTAAATCACTACAGCTATGAAAGTTTTACACAACATATGCAGAAGAAGAGGTGGCGGTCATTTCTGCATACTTATCTAAAAAAAATGTATTTTGGATTAAGACACTCTTGCAGCAAAGATACGATATGTACAAACATATGTTTTTAATGTTATAAAAAGGGACACTAGCATATCATAGGTTTTAAAGAGTTAGCTAAATTTTTTGGAAAAAAGGTTTGAAAATGTTATCATTAAAAGAGTGCGAATTTTTTGAGACTTTTTTACATAAAACTTTTCTTGTTATTTATTGCCACTGTAACCAGCTATGTATGTAAATTTGTGCAATTCCAATAACTAGCTTATTGCGCTTTCATGGTGGCTGACGCCAATTGGAAATATAAAATTAAACCAAACTTTCTTCACGAGCAGCTACCGCACTGCATTATTTCAGGGCTGGAGCGTTCGCGTTCATACGGGAGATAATACCAAGCCAGCCAAAATAAACATATATAACAGTGACGTGAGTGCCATACCGTGAGTGGACTGACTGTTTGCTTGGGAACTGTATCTAAAAATACCAGTTGGTCAAAATTCACGGTTTTTTACCTATAGGTAGGAAATAATAATATATTGGTATTTTGCCGAGATTCTCTACCGTGGCGTGCACCTTGATGTTGTCACACAATTGCGGAGGGAACTACAGTTTTACGCCGACTTCGAACGGCAATTGTATTTTTATGAGAAGCTGTTTTTCATGGCAGAAACACAGTCGGAGGTTTGCCATTGCCTGCCGAGGGGCGACCGCTAATAGAAACAACTTTAATTTTTTATTTTTTCGATGTTAGTCGGAAACTGGACTCGAACCCAGACCCCGCGGAATTGTAGTTCGCACTGCTAACCACTATATCTTTCTAATTTTTCAAGTATTTCATAGCTGGTGCTTTATAGGTCGATTATCGATAGTAGCCCTACTTCAGTTGCATTGCCAGTTGCCGAAATGATATTACAGATGGCAACCGGCAACTCTCAACGTACAACTGCGGTTGCTACAAAGTGTGTATACAGGCTACTGCATTTTTGTGGCAGTGGTTTGTGGAGCGTATTTAGAAGCGAAAATTTAAAATAATGTGAAATATTTTAGTTTTTAATAACTTAAACGATATTAACATTTTGCAATGTATTTTTCTTTTACAGAATATGATGAAAATAACAACAAAACAACAATTTCAAAGTTTAGTTCTCGGGGTGTGCGCCCTTTTGGCGAAACAAAAGCGAACACTGCATTCCAATTTTTTCCTCTATCAACTGAAGCATTTCTAATTGCCGTGGAGAGCTGCGCGAGCTTTTAGGAGCGGAGGTATTGAAGTTGAACGAAGTCGTTCCTCTGTGTATTAACTAAGTATACTACAGCTTCTTTTGGAAGTGTGGATTCCAGACTCTGGAATATGTTTTGAATCTGAACACAGAAAGACAAAAGAAAAACCTTCAAAGCAATAACTTTTGCTTACAGTGCAAGCGGTAGCTCTAGCAGACTTTTCTTTAAAAATCTTTATTTTGATAATTTAATTTTACAGTTTTATTACAACCATTTGCTGGTTGGGGAACGGTCAAATTCCTATTATTGATAACTCTGCAGCAACTGACGATAGTTGCCATTCGTAATACAATTTTTCTTTCCAGTTGCGTGGCCAGCCGGCAACCGAACCGTGGTTTCGTTGCTATTCGTAATCGACCCATTCATAAAAAGCTCCTTGAAGTCTCCCAGTCTTTGCTGAGTGAAAAATTCATCCAGTTTCTGACAGCTGCTCGGATGGCCAAACTGGTTGTGGACCAAAGAATACTAGATCTGGGCTCTCTCTAGCAAAATGGTCAAATTTTCCATTATCAGGTATTCTGACTGACCTGGCACCTGGATTAAGGAAACTTCGTTATGCTTTCCAACAAAATTTAGGCGAAATTTCCACTGTCGAAATTTATAGTTTGGACTGGCCAATGTCTTGCGTGTATAATTGCTGTCCCTATAGACAAGTAAACTCTTACCTCTCAACCTCTTTTCCAGCACGTAGTCCATGGCTTTGAGGATTGCAAATACCTCGGCTTGGTGTGCTGTGCCAGTTGTTGAGTAATCAGTAAAGATTCGCGGCAATGTGTGAGCCCTGGCTCAGTATTACGGTTAAGCCAGCACTCAGCTTCTAGGAATTCAATATTGTAATATCCCTACAGTATAATTACCTTTACTATACTAATATAATTAGCGTACTATCCACTGGCTTATAAATTACATTCCAACCTTCGTAGACTGTTGTGTATTGGGCATAATAAAGCTGGATATGCTACCAAACACATTTGTGTATTTTTGGCATTTATTTACATACATAATCTTGTGTGCTTTAAAATATTCTTGCATCATTTTTGGCGTGAGCAGCTTAATGTGCAATCTTGCAAATGGCATACATTACGTCAGCACTGGTTGTTTGTGTTATTGTTGCTGTTGATGTTGCAGCTGCCTTTTGAGTTCCACTCTGATGATGTTGCATCCAGGCATATCTAAATATGTATATGGTGCGCTTCAAGTGCAATAGCATTGCGGCAAGAAGCAAATGTTATTTTAATATTTTATTGTGCATTTGTGTGCGTAAGTTGCACGGATAGGCAAAAGTGGCGCTAAAGCATGCAACGAAAATGACTTGTATTCTACAATTTTATGATAACTATTTTCTTTACAACATACTTACTAACACAAATGCGTGATGTTAGTACACATGCACTTACAAATAAAACTTTGGCATCAGTGATCTGGAAGCAAAGGCTGTAAACCACGGATTAGTATAAATATAAAAAGGAAAATTGTTGAACTTTATTTTTTTTCTTGCCTTTAAAGCCAATGTTTTATGAGCACTTAGTGATAATATCGACTCGGGAGTGAGTTGAAAAATTGTCCTTAAGCCAGCAGAAAGTTTACATAAATAAAAATTACCACCAGCGTAGAACTTAGGAGGGAGGGTATATTTCTGTTGGCACACAAAAACAGAATTCAGCTTATGCTAATAGCCAGAGGCTACTCACGCTTTTCAAAATACATTTATTTCTATTATATTTTCGATTAATATAAATAACACACATACATACACATGCTTTTATGACCAAAAAATGTAATATCCAGAGATTTGGAGAACGATGCAGACTTAAAACGGCTGAAAACATTTTGTTTCTTTTTTTCACTTAAATAACGCATTACTTTTCTTAACACGCAGCCCAAAATTTTATTTATTATTACCATTTAATTTTTTTATGTAAACAAGCCAACAATACGAGGATCTTTGCAAATAAAAAAAATAAATTTGTCTCCGAAATTGAAGGAAAACAAAAGGCTCAAATAGGAACCGAACACTGCGGGCGTTAGGCCGCGTCGCATGCCAGGTCTCATATGCAACATAATATGGCAAATATGTCAAAATAAATCATTTTATTGTGCACAATAATAATTCTAATAATGTAAAATGGCATAAAATAGAAAGCAACAGCGACAGAGTGCTCGTTCACACACGATTGAACACACGCACGCATCCTATGCCAGTTCACACCCAATAAACCAGCCAAAGCTTACAAACTGACACATTCACATTTTTTTACATCTGCTTGAATGCGCAGAAAAGTGACTTGTGCATGAATATGGAGGTAGCTGGAGGGATTGCTGTGTGAAGAGACAAACGAAACAAACGCATAATTCAATCGAATTTATTTATTTATTGCGTACTCAAAATGCGTCGATACGCGCCCTTCAATGTTCTTTTTTATGGAATTTTTTTTTGTGTCACAAAAGGGGCTACGCCGTATTTTCTTCTAACAAAAGTAGGATGACACAAAAGACGAAGAGGGAAAGTGTGCAATTGGAAAAAGTTCAGGAAATTGGTTTGTGTTTATCTATTCATAAATTTATGCTATACAATCATAAAAATACACACAAGCCATTGTATTCTTGAATTCGTGTATTCAACGCGAAATTAAAAAGACATAATATATCGTGTAAACGCTTTTACTGGTAATAAAATGATGATACATGTAAAGAGTTATTTGGAAATCCATAAAATCTAATTAGAGACCATAGATGCAGATCCCACATTATAATTTCTGGTACCAGGAGCTCACCCCTCAATCTACATATACTAACAGTCTATACGTGGAAAAATCCTTTGAACGCATACTTATTTTAACATTAAGTTAAATAATTACAAAAGACAAATAAGTATTAATAAGAAAAGCTTGAAATGCAGGCCGAGGAGACAAACGCGGGGGAGTTTTATCAGAAAGTTAGGCAACTTACCGAACGTTTAAAGACCAGGGAAAATTCCAGTCATAACAAACAAGGCAAGCGAGTAACTGAGGTCCTAAACCTGTTTAAAGTTTCCACCCTCTTAAATGGTAACAGCACAGAAACCAATAGAGAAGTTGAACCCGACCCCTAGTCGTATTTCTGTTTAGGAATGAAGAAATCTGAAAGGATTGGAAAACTGCCATGCCCACTGCACTAGGGGGCGGAAATGGTAAATGTTATCCGATTTTAATAAAATTCAGTTTGTAACTTAGACTTAACAAAAAAGTTTAATGCTTAGTTTTAACGAGAATATTTTAGATGTGAAAGATGATCAAAATCGGCCACCTGCCACAGCCACCAGTTATTCAAAAACCAAATTCAAAATCAATTTTTCTTAAAACCGGATAATATATAACATATTTGCGTTCTAATGTAGCGGTCGCACGGCGGCTCAGAGCTCACAGTTAGCACGAATAAATTCGTATCTCGTTCGAATCACTACCGATTATTCTCAAATTTAAACACACTAATCTGCTTTAGAAAGGACACATTTGAAATTAAGTTTCGTTTCGATACCTCTACCCGTACCGGAATTAAAGCCTAAAGTGTGGTCACAAGAAATTGATAAGATACACTATTCCTTAATTAAAAAAAAATATGACAATATCGGAATCAAATGAAAGGTAATCGGAAGTATTTTAACGCAGACATATTTTTGGGTTGCCACTCAGTCAAAATTTTAAATTTATGACACAATATCCATTTTCATAATTTTTCCTGAAGAAATGCAGATTCTTTTCTTACGTGGAAAATACAAAAGTTTTTTGCAATAAATTTTGACAGCATACGAAACGTACGAAAAAACTTGTATATTAATAAGGGAGCATGGAAATAAATAAAATTCAGAGCACTTAGTGTCGATATTTCGAAATATTTTTTGAAGTAATTGAAGCAAAACTTCTTACTCGAGTCCGGAGATGGTTGCGATAAATATTTAACAACAAGGCATACAATCTGCATCGTTAGTTCGATTTTTAAAAATGAGGTGTCACATGAAAGGCCTTGGCCTTCGGGTGTGCAACATAGCTTTAGTTCCTTAAAAAGAGTTGCCACATGTTAGAAAATCGAGTTCAAAATTTCTCTGCTGCAGAGGGTTGCGTTAAATATTTAACACCAAGTCATAAAATCTGTATCGTTCGTTCGATTCTGAAAAATGAGGTGTCAACTGAAAGGGCTTGATCTTTAGATGTGCAATGTGGTTTTAGTTTTTTAAAGGGTTGCCATATATACGAAAATCAAATTCAAATTATTTATTAAGTTAAATGAATTATCCCAATATGGGTATCAAAATAAATGGTTTTGAATAAACTGTATTTTCTAGCTACATGTAGAAGGGTTGCCACCTGTTTCAAAAGTGAAATTTAGTTAAATTATACAAAAGTCTTGTGCATAAAATTCTATACAGTAAGCGTGAAAAGAAAGAGCTCAAAGAAACACAATTCAAATATATTTGAGGTGCTTGAAGAGGGTGGCCACCTGTTTAAAAAGTTAAACTCAAATTATTGAAGCGAATCTTATTATTACAGCTCCGATATGTTTG
>JAPVRG010272475.1:0-14245 GCA_029783565.1 Rhagoletis cerasi
GAACATGTAATTCTGTTGGTCTCGCTAAGCAGAACTTGAACATTTTTTAAATGGACACAAACCGCGCCCATTTGGAATAATGAGGCTAAATTGCTAAGATTTGATAAGATTTTGCCTAATCTTTCAGCAAAAACATTTATTCTTATATGTATATGTCGATTTAATTACGAATAACTTGTCGGTAACTGCTGTTAGCTTAGTACAAAAGTAACTTTCATATCTGTACTTTTTTCAAAGTTATTCATAAAGCCCCTGTGTTTATAGCAACTCAAAAAGTACATTATATTGCGTACAAGCGACTGCTAAAGGTTTCGTTCCATGATGCTAGCAGTGCGTTAGCTGAGAGCTTGTGCTCAATTTCGAAGAAAACATTTAAACAGCTTTTTTTTCGCATGCTAGTGAAGTCCATTTCATTCCGAATAAGCCATTGAAAGCTTTGTTTTGGGGTATGTGTCTTCATATATTCACCTTAATTACAGCTTTAAGTTGAAAACTTGTGACACAAACGCAACTTAGCCCAGACGAAAATAATAGAAAATACTGCAAATATGTAAGCCTTGCTATAACTAGATATTGGCATTTATATCAGGCGGATTAGATAGGATTCCGTAAATAAATAGAAGAAAATATTCAGATGAATGTTTGTCGCCGTGTAGTATAGTGCAAACAAAAGAGCAATAAACTTATTTTTTCAATATCCCTTCCACATCAACTTTTCTACTATTAGTCTTTTATGCAAGTATTTACTACTAAATTGTTTAAGTCGCTGTTCATTGTCACAAGATAACTAAAATTTTTTGTGCAAAGCTTTACGATTGAGGCTACTCTAAAAAATTAATCTCTTACTTACAAGCTTTTATTAAGTCTCACCCGTCGGAGTAGAGATATTTGGAAAACCCGTATTTATTGTCCCATTTCGTTAATATTCAGAACGTGTATTACCTAAATTGAAAGAAATAACTCCACAAAAGATTTAACCGTTAGGTGGTGCGGGGGTAGATAGAATTTAACTTTTAAGTTATTTTTTTTATTAACTAATAAAAGCTTTTGTTAAAATTTTTTTTAAATTACTTATTAAACAATAAGCTTGTTGTTTTGTTATTCAACAGTAAAATTAGAAACAAGGCAATGATTTATTTTTTTACAGCCCTTTTTCAATTTTTAAGTACATACGGTACAAGCACAACACATAAGGTATATTTGGAACGTAGCGACATAACTTGTCAAAGAGAGCCTTTTTGTTATTAGTTATTAGTATTTCAATGAAATGTTTGCCCGGTCGCCTCTCTCTTTTGCGTAGTTCTCTCCTTTATTCGTACCTAGTGGAGAGGGAAGTCAGAATATCTTTTAACTACAGACACATACAGCTCATCATTTTATCTTTCGCAGTACCCGTTAGTAGACAACGTCCACGCTTACATTTTAATGGGCGGACTCGATGAGAGATTTGCAGGACGTGATAATCGTTCGTCGCTCTGAAGCCTTTCGTGTTAAAACCAGGGTACAAAACAATTCCCATTTTCTCATCGACAATCATCATTTGTGCCTTTGTACAGGTTGGTAAAGATAATGATGAATGTAGTGAATTGTTGGCAACATGTTCACTCCCATATTCGAAAACGCCTCCATAAATTCAGATCTTAATTATAATGTATTTTCAAACACGCGAGTTAAAGACTTTACCTTGGTGCTTATAAAGTTAGCTCGGCCGTTTTGTTTCTGTATTATACGAAATGTTGAAGTGATAAACGTAACGAAATAGTAACGTACGATATAGCTTATTGTCGTACACTGGTTAAAACCAACGATACAAATGCCATCTTCGTACGCCAGTAGCAACATCAGCAGCAGACAAGATATTCCGCAGCTGGATTAGGACACCGAACGGACCTACATGCACGCTATGCTAATGCAAGGGTGTTCAAAATTTTACATTACTAACGCTGGTTGTGCCAAGCTGGTGCAACTTATTACGTACTCCATCAATACAGGAACTGAAGATAGAGCCTAGTGCTCAAATCCACATTTTGGCGAAATTCCTGACGGTGATGAGGGTATCGATACTAAGACGGTAGAAGATTAGTTTTAAGCTCCGTTTTTACCTGGAAAATAAACATGAACATGACACCAGCACTTTCTGCTCGAAGAGCTTCCAGGCGACGTAATATTTATGGTCTTGTTTGTTTAGTGTGGATCCAAAAATTACATATGGAGGGCTTTCTATTTAATACAACATATCTGCAATTTTCACAAAAAAATACTTTCTGATGCTAGAACCCATCTGTGACTTAACTTAACATCATTTATGTTAATTTTAACTTTGCAATTCAATAAAAAGTTCTTATAGCAAGCAATAAGCAAGGTCAGCATTAACATCATCGATGAAAGTTAAGTCTTAGGTGGATTTTTAGATCGGTTGTATTGAATATAAGCCTTCGCTATTATGTTGAAGGAAAGCATTAAAACCGTCGTATGGAAACTATTTGTTGAGGTGGTCCGATTTTGCCGGTTGCGATAGTTCATTAATACATTAGAGGCCTTCAAACCGAGCTCGGTAACGTTGTAAATCGGTATTCGTTAACTTCTCACTTGTAAAATTATTGCTTGTAAAATTACTATTACACGAACACAAACAAAATACACTGCAGAAGTTAAGGAATACCGAATTACAGCCTTACCGAGCTCAGTGTGAAGACACCTACTTCAAAAATACACCCGAGCACGAAATATTAATTAAATATCTCGAAAACTTGAAAAGGAATTAGTTTGCGTTCCAACATTCAATTATTTCAGTCATTCTGATCATCCCTTCATTTAATATTTTTGTCAAGTTAAAAAATATACTTTCCGCTCACATTTTTACCTAACGTTTGGCCGAGCTTCTACTTGTGAGAATGAAAATTCGTGGTGTGGGTGATATTTTATCACAGGAAAATTTGTCTTCTTTTAGATGTACGACCATAGTTTATTATCGGTCCTTGCATAAAATATTACAATCTCTATATCAAACGACCGATTTTCAATTATACCTGATTACCTACCGAGAGCCGACTGCTCAAAAATATGTTGCATGTTGTCCTGAAATGAAATAGCCCAAATTCAATAGTTGGCATCTAGGGCAACTTCGATTTTGATTGATGAAAAGTCATAACATCGTCGAAAAAATATGTTCCGTCGTGTCCTAGAATACAACATTCAAATTTCGAAAGATTTGGACCTACTGATTCCAAAAGTAGGGACTCTTATCTTGGCAGAAGTCCTTAGCAAGCCGGCTTGAAAAGAAAAGGATGCAATACTTTCAAGCCGACTTGCCAAAGACTTCTGCCAGGATAAGAGGGAGCAAGCCCTTACTTTTGGAATTACTATGCTCAAATCTTTCTAAATTTGAAAGTGTTATTCCAGGACACGATGGGCCCTGGCAAGTCGGTGATTTGAAGTTGCGCTAGATACCATTTATTTAATTTTGGATATTTCATTTCAGGACAACATGCAACATATTTTTGAGCAGTCGACTCTCCTACTATATAACGTCTGTTTGTAAACTAAACTTCAAATGAAGTTGTTTTCATATTTTTAAAAAACTTAAATGTTTGTTTTCAAATAAGTAATTTATTTTGCTTATTGGCCTCCTATTTGGCTTAAAAACTAATAAAACTATTTTAACGTGTATGTTTTTGTAGACTCCTTAAAAAAATTTTGAAGCAAGAATTGTTCTTAATAATTACAATAAATATATATGTAAGTAACTATAAATGTATGTATGTATATAAGTAGATGCATGGTGGTATGTATGTATGTATGCAGCAGATATTCACACATACAATGTACATTTTTGCGGGTAAAATCCTTCAGTCTATGTTCGTTGCATATGCAGCTTCTAAGTGAATTTTTCACATTCCAGGCTGCCTAGCATCACCCACCGGCGACTTTGGTGGGGAGTGTCCATTTCTATTTTCACTTTGACGCTCGCGAGTTATAGCGTCGCGCGAACATGAACCACTTTCTAAGCCCGTTGAAGTTGTCATCGATTGCAGTTCTGTAGCTCGTTTGCTGCGCTTCTTCTTACGGTAAGGATGCAACAAGTTTAGCCAAGCATTACGAGGCATTTCATCTATGAGCACAAAATATACGAATAACACAAATCCTTGTATGGTGGCAGTGAGGCAAAATAGATAGGAGAAAATGATACCGCCCTGCATGTAAGCAAATATGCCAAAAATCCATGAGATGCCGAGCAGGAAAAAGAGCAAAACCGACAAGCGTATTTGCTTTATGATCATTTTCTTCTCGTTGCGCTGCATTGCTTGGTTCAGTGTATGCGATATGCTGTAGAAAACGTAGATGAAAATGGTGAGATTAGCAACCACAACAGTTGATACTGGCACTACGACGCCCAACGTTAACGACAATCCGCTGGGATAGCAAATTCCGGTGTTTGTTTGCAATTCATATTCGGAGGGAATGTAAGTTTTAGGATCTATGCAGACTACCAGAAGTGTGGGTATAAGCGGTACGACCCATGCAACTATAGATGACTTAAGTATGTAGCGTTTCGGTCGCTCAATGCCGATAACGGTTACATAACGCTGAAACTGTAGCACGGCTATTATTAACATCCAAGCGAATAGCACCAAAATGGAGTATTGCATTAAAGCACCTAGCACTATGCAATTCGTATACAAGCGATCCTCGACCAGCTCGGCGGACATATCCTTTGTATTGACGAACACGAAAAGCACCATTTGCAGCGTAAGTGCCACACAAAGGTTTAGCAGCACTTTAGTGGAGGCGAGTGCGCGCCAACTCTTGAACATTAGTGCTGTGATCCAAATTCCCAATAGTCCAACTAGTGAAAGCGAGCAACCCACAAGGGAAATTATGTCTAGAGCACGCATGTGTATTGGTGTTATGAGTACATCGTTGCTAATGTCGATCTGCTTGTAGGTGCCGCCCAACAGAAATGAGAATTGCGTCAAGTGCTGCGTGCGGCACTCAATAATGGACTGCTTTAACAAATCTTCGACATCCGTCTGCACACCATTACTGACCCAAGTGGTATAGTTCCAGTAGCCACAACCAGTGCCCGGTAGCGCTATGAGTGAGGGATCCATATAATCGAAACGATTACGCAACAGAAAGGGCAGTGGTTCTGGAAAATTTTCTGAAATTAAAAAAACCAAAGTTAACTTTTATAGAAACTTGGTCGTATGTTAAAGCATAACTTACGCCTGTAACCCGGTATGGATATGGAGAGAATTTTGCTGAATGGCTTGCGCGTGTGTATTAGCGCCGGATCTACAAAGAGCGCGTCGTGTCCATAAACTTTCAGTACTACCACCGGTTGCTTACCCTTCGCCAGCAGCGTTGTGCGCACTTTTTCCCACAAGCGCGTTGGTAAAAATCCTGCTACTTGCAGCCCGGCTTCTTGCATCAGCGACGAAACAGATTCGTTCATATTGATAAAACGGTAACGAAAATTCGCCACTGTTGCATTTAAGAGTGCGTGGGTGGCATTTGTTCGTGGTTCTTGCTTTGCCGTTGGCGCGTACACAGCTATGCCAGATATGTTTGCGCAGCTCGGATTTACAAAAAATACGCTTATGTTTGCCGAAATATGTGCGCGGATACCTAAATGTCCCATTTTTACTTCCTCCACGGCCTTTGAGTAACCGCTTGCAACGTCGTCACTCGACTCGTCGCTGGGCAGTGAAACTATTGTTGTTGTTGATGTACTCGCGCAGCTTTCGGTGGGCACTTGGCGCGCGGAAAGCGTGTCCATATAGTGTTCGAAGGTGTCCAGTATTGAGTTGGTGGCATTCAAGTTTGCAGAAATGCGCAAAACATGTGGATCGCTTGTCATCAATCGGTCGCAAATGCTAACCATATCCACCGACAGCTCAGGATCCTGCGATGCGACAGCCACCTCGTGCAATATCTGCGAAGTTAAGTGCACATCTGCGGGCAAGAGCTTGAAGTTGGTCTCACGTAATAGTTTATACAGTTGTCCAGTCACTTCTCTGCGCTTTGCTACATCATCGTCAAAGGTTTGTCCTTCCAGCAAACGTTCGTGCAGCTTATTGAGTTTGTCGCTAAGTATGCATTCACGTGCATGCCGAAAGCAGGCTACACGCGGCCAGGCGCTGATATCCTCCCACTCGGCGCGTTGCTGTTGCTTATTGTAACGGCACAAGCGCGTTAACGGCAAACCATTCGGTTGTAGACAAACTTCCCGCAGGCCAGCGCGCTCACCGACGCGTGCGCGTTTCCAAATGTTAGTGGTGGGGTGCGTGAGATTTTCAACGATGATGTAATCATGCTCGAATACTTCCGGTTCACAATATTGCAGTGACGATGTTGGCGTCGCGCTGGAATTACGAATAAATTCCGTGCTGCTGTTGCGTATCAATGGTACGAATGTGCTGCTGTCATTTACACTGCTGCTGCCATCCTCATAGCTGCCGCTGCTGTACGCACTAGCGGTTGCGACTGAATCAACTACAGCGACATTGATTACTGCCGGTATATCAGTACGAAGGTGTGGCGTAGCGGTAGACGGTGGAGGTTGCCAAAAATGTTGGGGCTCTGGGTGCCTCCGATCGCTTAGTGGTGCTCTCGTATTGTGTGGAGTTGTCGGTGAAGTTCTTAGCAAAGGCAATATTTTTGGCACATCACCTATTTCACTATCATCCTCCTCGCTATCCGTATCGGGATACAATGGCCTCAAGTGGGCTCTGGCAAGTTTGTGCTGATATTGGTGTAGTATTGCAACCAACAAAATAAATATATGAAAATTCATTATTGAGGAATTTAATAGAAAATGTGTTTTGTCAACACAGCAACTGAATCACTCCACTGTTATTTATACGTTGAGAATTTCGCGTCAAATGTGCATTTTTTCACACACATAAGCCGCGCGGCGCGTCTGCAACCTGATTTGCTCTGCTACACAAATGAAACTAAAATACTGGCACTGATTGTAGAATTTGCACTCATCACAGCAGTAATCCACAATTTTTCGCCGTTCATAAACGAAATGCACACAGATACACTCGTATCTGTGCATACTTAACTCCTCCACCCTACAGCCGCCCTATCTCAACCAACTACACTGATCACGTCGTAGTTTTCGCAGTTTGTTTTTGCAACGCTAACCGCATACGATCAGTAGGTATGTATTTCAGTGGAATTTTCAATAGCTCACCTTTTTTCTTATCTCTGCGCTCCTACAATCATGCTTGTACTCTCTATAGAATTACCTTTGCTTCTGCCTTTGGATGTATGTACATAGCTATATACTCTATAAGTATGATTACTTTTCAAGACGCTCTGCATGTTTATGTTTGCCTGCGCTCATGGGTATTGTTGACCGTTTGCGCACGCTTGCCTATATTTTGTTTATTTTTCGTGGCCAGCTCATTGTTTTTGTATTAGATGGTTTTTTGAATGTACATACGAATTAATTTCTAAACTAAAAATTTTCAGGGAAAAATAACTCAGGTGCTGGAGCTCACGTAATAATTTTAGTAGTAGCTGTTTACCTATGAATCGAAGCGTAGAAAATATATGTAGATTTCTAAGCAAACTTGGTCATTTTGAAGAGTCATTCGTTACTGAAGTTAGTCATTTTCCATTTCAGGTATAAAAAATTGAAACAAAGATACATGTCTTCATATATATATATATATATATGTATATGAATATACATACATATGTACCTGTTATTGGGCTCAGCAGATCGAGATGTCTGTTTTGTGTGTGCAATTAATTTAAAAAAAGGTTCAAAATACTTCATTGTATTGGATATGTGAGGAAGATGGTTCCGTATGTAGAAGTCCACGCATGTGGGGAGTGGCCAATAGCGATTCTTTTGCTCCCGGCTCAGGCGGTTCACGACTTCCAGTGGTTATCCTAAGTATTCTCAGGGTAGCAACCGAACACCCATTTGAAAGCGAGTTCATGTAACAAGGCAAACCCAAGTAACGAGTTGTGCGCTTGGCTTGGGAGCCGCCATATAAAAAAAACGCCAATGAACAGAAAACCAAAATATGGAATGAGACGCGAAATGAATGATGACTGCGATTTGAGAACATGCAACATGAAACTCTGTCGCCGAGCACGTTCACTCCAGTGGTCGAGCATCTAATCACAATCCACATACCCAGATCGAAGAAAAGGACGAGCGCTTGGAACGCACTTAAGAGCGTTTTCCCCGTCACGATAAAAACATCGTGTTAGGCGAATTCTATGGCGGGGGTTCGAAATTTGGTAGTCTGCAGCACTAGGTACAAGCATAGGAAGATCCATGGAAACCAAACCGATCATGTTGTGAAAGATGGAAGACACGCTTCCAGTGTTTTGGACGTACGTACACTACGAGGGTCAATCATCGCCTCGGACCATTATCTTGTTGCAGCCAAGATACGCACACGCCTTTGTGCAGCAAAAATTGTGCGTCCAACAATGCAAGGAAAGCTGAACGTCGAAAAGCTGCAATCAGAAGAGACGGCCAATTTATTCGCTACTTGACCCTCACTCCTACTCTCTGAGAGCACTCTTCAACAACCCGACATACGCGAGCAGTGGAACCACATTTCCCGCTCATTAAGTACCGCCGCCGAAGAAGTAATCGGATTTCAGCGAGCCCGAAAGAACAACTAGTATGATGAGAAGTGTCAAGAAGCTGCAGAGAAAAAAGATGCTACTTACAGGGCCACGCTGCGGTCGGGCGCAACGCGGGCCATGTGGGACCATTATAGGGCTCTGAAGAAGGAAGCGAGACGTTTTTGCCGTAGTAAGAAGAGAGAGGCTGAAATACGTGCGTGCGAAGAGCTTGAGATGCTGGCCGACAGAAAAAACGCTCGAAAATTTTATCAGAGGGTTAGGCGACTTACGGAAGGTTGCAATACCAGTGCGAACTCCTGTAAAAACAACCATGGCGACCTAGAGACCGATGTCCAAAACGTACTTAATTTATCGAGGGAACACTTCTCCACTCTATTGAATAGCAACAGCACTGAAAGAAGTGGGGAAGACGAACCCGACCCCCAGTCGTTGACGATGGATTTTGTCCCACCGCCTGACTATGATGAGGTACGAATAGCGATTAAGCGGCTGAAAAACAACAAAGCTTCAGCAGCTGACGGCCTGCCAGCTGAGCTATTCAAGTATGGCGGCGAGGAGCTGATAAGGTGAATGCATCAACTCTTATACAGAATATGGTCAGATGAATGCATGCCCGACGACGGCATTTTAAGTGCCCAATCCACAAGAAAGGTGACCCCGCCATATGCGCCAACTACCGCGGGATCATCCTTCTAAGCATATGTTACAAGGTCTAATCAAGTGTATTGTGTGAAAGGCTGAAGCCTACCGTCAACGAACTGATTGGACCTGATCAGTGCGGCTTTAGACCTGGCAAATCCACCATGGATCAGGTATTCACAAAACAAATCTTGGAAAAGACCCACGAGAATAGAATCGACACACACCATCTATATGTCGATTTCAAAGCCGCTTTCGACTGCATGAAAAGAAGTTGTCTTTATGCCGCGATGTCCGAGTTTGGTATGCCCGCGAAACTAATACGGCTATGTAAAATGACGTTGAGCAATACCACAAGGTCCGTCAGAACAGGGAAGGAACTCTCCGAGCCGTTTGATACCAAGCGAGGTTTCAGACAAGGTGACTCCTTTTCGTGTGATTTCCTTAATCTGATGCTGGAGAAGATAATAGGAGCCGCAGATCTGAACCGCTCAGGCACAATACTTTACAAGAGCGTGCAGTTGCTGGCGTGTGCCGACGACATCGACATTATCGGTAAAACATTGGCTACGTCTGTTCTGCCTTCTCGGTATTAGATAGAGAAGCAAAGCGAATAGGTCGGGCGGTGAACAAGGACAAACCGAAGTATCTACAGTCATCAGGCAAACAGTCAGAGCATACGCTTCTTGGAACCCACGTCACTGTCGATAGCTACAAGTTATTTGTGAACCAGTATTAACACCAATAATATTGTCAGCCTTGAAATCCAACGGAGAATCACTCTTGCCAACAAGTGCTACTTTGGACTGAGTAGGCAATTGAGAAGTCAAGTCCTCTCTCGTCGTACAAAAATCACACTCTATAAGTCACTCATTTTGCCTATGCTGGTATATGGCGCGGAGGCATGGACAATGAAAACATCTGATGAAGCGGCTCTTGGAGTTTTCGAGAGAAAGATTCTGCGAAATATTTACGGGCCTTTGTGCATTGGCAATGGCGAGTACCGCAGACGATTTAGCGATAAGCTGTATGAGCTTTACTACGATATAGTCATAGTGCAGCTAATTCAGATACAGCGGCTCCGCTGGCTAGGTCATGTCGTTCGAATGGACAGAAACGCTCCTGCTCTGAAAGTATTCAACGCGGGTCGCGAAGCTGGTAACAGAGGAAGAGGAAGGCCTCCTCTGCGTTGGAGAGACTAGGTGGAGAATAAGAAAAAAGAAGAAGAAGAATAAGAAGACACAGTTAAAAGATCCCGAAAACCTCTGAGAGATTTTATAAAAAATCTTATTTTTCCTACCTCAAATCGAAAAATTTGGATGAATACAAGCCGTGGATACCTCAATGTGTTAGTAAACTGTGATGTTAGTGCTAAAAAATTATTTATGCAGACTTGGAATCGACTAGAAGACACTTATTATATTCAGAAGTACTACCTATTCCAACATTTTGTTCCATCCGTGACTTATCATTCGAAGAAATCTTTCAAGAACTAAGCAGTTGCCATACCTTTCACCCAAAAAGAACTAAATGATATGTTAAGAGATATAGAATTGCCTTAGGAACCTGAATAGGCTTCTAGATAAAAAAAAAACTTGTTTACGGCAGGTATCAAAGTGACTTTCTATCATAAAAGAGAGCAAGACTTGCTAAATTGTTTCATTCGGAAAATGGCACTGTTTTTTGTTCCGATGTAAAAGGCCTTATTCTTGGAAATGGGACTTTCAAAATACCAGCCAAATGATTGGGATCTTTTTATAGACTGTTCAAGAAATAAAATTAGATTACGCTCTTTGCACATGAAACTGGGACTTACTAAAAAACAATTTGTTAAGACGCTAGATAAAGACGGGTAATGGTGTTAATGATAAAATTTCCTGAACTAGGTACAGATAAGATAAAAGCAGAAATTTTGGATGGCCCAAAAAATAGGAATATTAATGAAAGATGCTTATCTCTTTAGTTCAAAATCCGATTTAGAGCATCTGGCGTGGACTTCGTTTGTTGCAGTTACTTAAAATTCTCTGGGAAACTATAAGTCAAGTAAATATTTTGAAATCGTAAACGACATGCTTAAGACCTTAGTATGTAATATTTATATTAAAGTGCACTACATCCGCAGTCATCCTGAAAAATTCCCAAAAAATCTTGGATCCTTTGGCGAAGAACAAGGGAGCGATTTCGCCAGGACCTAAATACTATGGATACCAAAGCCGTTGGGATTGGCTTATTATGGCTGACTACTGCTGGGGGATACAACGTGATTGTTCCACTACACTGCAATCACGTTCTTAGAATACATGTTTGTAAAGAGGGCTAAGCGAGGAGCAAATAATATACATATCTGTGGCGAGTCTGCCAAAATAACAAGATGGCAACACCACTGATTATCGCAATGTTCTTTTGTAATGATATGGGAAACTCGACTTCATACATTTCCTGGTACATTTTCTTATACGCATTTAGCTTCTGTTACTGAGAATTTTGCCTTTTGAAATAAACCTATTTTATCGATCTAATATTAAATATTGGGTGTTATAATTATTACAATCGACGCATTAATCCCCATTTATCTATACATGTGTAGATGCATGCTCAGTTTCAACCTTCAATGGTCTGATTGAATACCACCTCGAAAAATGTCATAATATATTTCAAATTTACAAATATAAGTACTTACAATGTCCGCATAAATATCAATCACTAATGCAGTTGAGCAAAGTAAATTTTTATTAGGTGCACAAAAAGAAATTCCTAACATGCGGTTGGCTTGATTGATACTGGGTTTGCAATAGAGGAAATACTCATTCATGTCAGCTATGCGGTTCTAATGAAAAAAAAATGCATTTAAATTAGTGTTGCTTATTATAAAATACCGTATAAACATAAGCAATTGTTTATAAATTATATAAAAACATACACCCACATATATGTGTGTGTATACAAGTAAAACAAAACAAGAAAACTTTCTGTTTACATTTGCTTCACGTGTACATACATAGTTCATTTCATAAAAAAAATTTTAAAGCTCATCACGCTATGCCAATCATTAGCAAGCATCATCGATAACGTGCAAACTTGAAGCATTAATGCAGACAACAAACAAGATTATTGTATAATTAAATAAACAATAATAGCTAAAAGCGAAAAGAGTATAAGAAAAAAAAAATTACATAAATTACAAATATTAAAAGACACACCTACATATGTATGTACAAATATACAGCAGTAGCTGGAGCGTGTCAGGTGAAGAAGATTTTACGTAGGCATGTGTTTGGCTTTTAATGTTCGTATGTATGCAGGTACATATACATATATGTATGTTTATTTGTATTTAGTTCTTAATTTTTCCCGCTTGCTTTTGCTTGACGACCGGCACTCAGCCGAATTTATGACTGTTTAATTTATTTACGTATGTATATACTCGCATATACTCATACCAACATACATACATACGTATGAACGTTCCGACTTTAATTTCCCAACAAAAAATCTGGAATTGCTTCTTGTGGTTACGTGTTTACTTCATAGACGAATGTGGAGTCGCTTCTGAAAGCCATTACTTTAACAGGGGCATGTCATTGGCGGTAATGACTTGCAGACGACTTTATATTCCCCGTAATAGGTTAAAGAAGCGAAGGACAGTTAACGATATTCTGAGTAATACCTTCAAGAATACGTTGCCACTTAACCGATTCCAGATTTTTTGCTGGAAACGTTTTCTAGAAGGTTTTAATCAACTATTACTTTATAATGTCTAAACTGTTCGCTTCTTTAACCTATTACGGAGAATGCAAAGTCGTCCGCAAGCCATTACCGCCAATGGCATGCCCATGTTAAAGAAATGGCTTTTAGCAGCGAAAGGAGAAGCGCTTACCAACTTTTCTTTCGATTCCACATTCATTTCTGAGCTAATCGTGTTTTTGCTGGGTTATTACACATTTCTGTTGCTGCTTTGCAGATGTGTTGCTCAAGCAGTTTACTTGAACTTCAAATCAGTTCATGTATTGCGAGTAGGTTTGAAATTTCAGTGAAGCACTCCATATCGTGGCTACAAAAAAGCTAATAAAAATTGCAAGAAATAAAGACTTGAGCATAGAAAAAAAAAAGTTAAGTAAAAAAATACTATTACTAGGAAATAAGCGAAGAAGTCTTGTGTACGTACATACATACATATGTTTGTATATTTGTAGGTACAGTGGCGGACAAAAGTCTACATACAGAGAATTTTTCACAATGTATGCAAAGTTTTTTATTTTAATTTAATTTAACTAATTTTTTATAAAAATATAGTTCATACTATAACAAAATACAAACAAATAGAATATCTAAATTTTTGTAAAACTTAGGAAAATTCAATAAATTTTTAAAAGGTGAAATTTATAGCACTTGATTAGCACTATGGTTGGTGCTAAGGTTGATTTTGGCCAATTGTTCGTTTTCAAGATAATTACAAAAAATCAAGACATTCGCATGCGACAAAAACAGAAGTCGCTTGCAAAGCAAAAAAATTTAACACTTATTTCAGCGAAACCTGAAGAAATATTTTAATGCGACTAATTTTAAAATGTTATGCGTTGATGTATCTTAATAAAGTTTTTTATTTTATTCAAAAATTTTAATAAGTTTATTTTTTATTTAATTTTGATCACTGTCGCACGCGAAATTTTTTTCCATCACTATATTTTTGTTAATATTGCTTTTAAACGAATTTTTAACGCAAAAAAAACACGAATTTTATTTAGAATATAATTTATATTTTGACTTCAGTGCCACCTAGCGGGTAAATTTTTGGAAATCTCTGACTTACTTACGGTGTTTCAACTACACATTCCAAAATTGAGACAAATCGGACCATAAATACGGTTTTTCAAAATATCTTGACACTGGTGCCACCTAGCAAGACCATTTTTCGCTAAAATGTTTTTGCTTTCATAACCAGCATATATTACAAAAATCAGTCAAATTGGCTCATAAATACGTG